>CABPRJ010001938.1:382388-433891 GCA_902439185.1 Cinara cedri | reverse complement strand
AATTAAAATGTACACATTTTTATAATATGGTTTTTTAGCTTCAAGGGATCAAATGGATTAAAACTAAATATGGCAAAACTTTAAAAGTGACTCGACTAAATAATAAAAAATGCATCAATGATATTGAAAACAGTATTAGAGATGGGGGCGTTCTCTTGATCGAGAATATGGGTGAAAATGTTGACCCCGTTCTAGATAATGTTATTGGTCGTAATTTAATTAAAAAAGGAAGGTAAAAATAAAAAAGTAATTGCCTATAGAAATTTATATAGGTAATCATTTTATAATTTCAATTTTAGGGTTTTAAAAATTGGTGAAAAAGAGATTGACTACAATCCTAATTTCCGTCTTATATTGCACACGAAACTGTCAAATCCACATTACAAACCAGAAATGCAAGCACAAACTACTCTAATCAATTTCTCAGTCAACCGTAATCAACTTGAAGATCAGTTATTGGCGGAAGTAGTGAAAATCGAACGCCCCGATTTAGAAAGAATGAGAATTGAATTGACAAAACAACAAAATAGCTTTAAAATAATATTGAAACAACTTGAAGATGACTTACTACAGAGATTGTCTTCAGCCGGTAGTGAAATACTCGGTGACAAAGAACTTGTTCTGAATCTCGAAAAGTCAAAAAGAACGGCTACGGAAATCGAAATAAAAGTCGCAGAGTCAAAAATAACGTCAAAAGAAATTGATAGCGCCCGAGAAGAGTATCGTATTGCTGCAACAAGAGCATCAATAATTTTCTTTATAATGAACGATTTGATCAAAATAAGTCCAATGTATCAATTTTCTCTAGGGGTAATGTATCAAAAAAATTAATCACTTATTTATAGTTATTAGTGTTATTGCTAATTAATAATATTTATTTATTTATTCAATTAATTGTTCATCAAGTTATTAATTATATACATTTGAATTTTATTTTTCAAATAATTGTTTTAACTGAGTACTTTATTATTAAGTGGTAGATTTACAGGAGAAAGGAGGGTTCTAGAGGGTCTAGACCCAGCCCCCAAATACCGATAAAATGTCATCTAAAAAAGAAGTATTTAATTATGTAACGTATCCCACCGTGTTCGACGGATTTTTCTTGAGCTGTTAATATTCAATTTTTTTCTGTCGATTCTTCATAATATTTTTCAGAACCCCCCCCCCCCCCCAGAAAAATGTTTAAAAACCACCACTATTTAAATTATAATAATTTTATTATTAATTATTTCCATGTATGATTTTTAAGGCTTTTAGTGTTGTATTCCAACGCTCCATGAGAAATGCAGATAAATCCGACACTTTAAAAGGACGAATTATTAATTTAATAGACAATATAACTTATCAAACGTTTATATATACAAGTCGAGGTTTATTCGAAAAGGATAAACTAATATTTATTGTTCAAATGACTATTCAGGTACGATTTATAATGTATCTATAAGTATTAATTTTACTTTAATTTGTATAATGTTATTTTATTTTATTAATTTATGATATATTCAGATACAAATCCAAGCAAAACAAATAAATCCAGCTGATTTAGATTATTTATTGAGACGGCCATCAATTATTGGGACTCAGGCTCCGTTTGATTTTATTTCATCAGATGCTTGGGGAGCTATAAAGACACTTGTTTCGGTTGATGATGAATACACGTAAAACAATAATTTTTTTATATATATACCTACACATGCTTAAGAGTAATTTAATAATAAGTATACCTATAAATGTTTTTGAAGTGGATTAGATAAGGACATAGAGTCGTTTCATAAACGTTGGCAAATATATATTGATAGCGAAGCTCCAGAAAAAGAAATAATGCCACAAGGGTGGAAAAATAAAACTTCATTCCAAAGACTTTGTGTAATTAGAGCTTTAAGAACTGACCGAATGACTTATGCTGCAAAAGTTTACGTCCAGGAAGTTCTTGGAGCTAAATATACTAACTTTAGGCCACCAGAATTTTCTGAATCGTTCAAAGAAACTTCTTCAAAAACTCCTATATTTTTCATATTGTCAACTGGAGTCGATCCAACACGTGTAAGTATTAATTATTTATCTAACAAAATACATTTTAAGTCTTGAATAAAAATAATAATTTGTTTAAAAACTAACAATGTTTGTTATTAATATGTCTAATATACTAATTAGGGATGGGCATGAAATCTGAACATCCGCATTATTCGAATATCTTGATATTCGAATCCGGGTTTAAATCAAATTCTTATCCGGATTTTTTGAATTATCCGGATATTAAGTTTTACTTTAGTTATCTGACTATATTTCTAACAATTATAAGATTGCCTGTTATAAAACGAATTCAGTGCATTATGTAATCTACTATATATAAGATTTATAATGTAATAATAAATTGTTCTCTTATATTTATCAAATAAAAATTATCGTCAAATATCGAAAATAATCAAGTGATACTTTATAAAGTTATAACTAACAAAATGTGTCGGATAATCTACGAAATTCAAATTTCTTAAATTCGGATATGCCCATCACTAATACTAATACTTATATTACTTATTTGCCTTTTTCCTTTTTTCCCCCATTAATAAGTTATCCTTAATTATTTTTTAGGAAGTTGAAGCTCTTGGAATCAAAAAAGGATTTACAATCGAAAAAAAAACTTTCCATAACATATCATTGGGACAAGGACAAGAACCGGTGGCTGAAGAAGCAATAGAGTTAAGTTCTCGATTGGGTAATTGGGTCATGTTACAAGTAAATATGAAATTATACGATATCTCGCTGACTGGTGCATTATTTTTAACAAATTGTGTTTTAAAAGAACGTGCATTTAGTTAAAAATTGGCTGCCAATATTGGATAAAAAAATGGAAGTATCTTTTGAACATCCACATGATAACTACAGAATATTCATTAGTGCTGAACCGGCTGCTGACCCAGCATATCATATTATACCCCAAGTATTTCTTTTTAATCATATAATGTGTTTGTATTGGGTATTTTAAATATTACTAATTTTAGGGTGTTTTGGATTCTTCAATAAAAATTACAAACGAACCGCCAACCGGAATGATGGCAAATTTGCATAAAGCTTTAGATAACTTTAACCAAGATACACTGGAAATGTGTTCAAAAGAAGCGGAATTCAAAACAATTTTATTCAGCTTGTGTTATTTCCACGCTTCCATACAGGAAAGATCGAAGTTTGGCGCTCAAGGATGGAACAGATCGTATCCATTCAATGTAGGTGATCTAACGATTTCCGTGAACGTTTTATACAACTATCTAGAAGCAAACAATAAAGTTCCATGGGAAGATCTCAGATATCTGTTTGGAGAGATCATGTACGGTGGACACATTACTGATGATTGGGATAGAAAACTATGTAGAACATACCTGGAAGTCTATATGAATCCAGATCTGGTATTATATTTATTTGGAATTACAATTTAATGAAATATAATTGCATTTGATTTAATTTTCATTCAACTAAATTATAGATGGAAGGAGAACTTTCATTTTCTCCTGGATTTTTAGTCCCTCCGAATATAGACTATAGGTCGTATCACCAATATATAGACAATTTATTACCTCCTGAAAGTCCATCATTATACGGACTTCATCCAAACGCTGAGATCGGTACACTCACTACGAGGTCTCAAAACTTATTCCAAACTCTAATGGAAATGCAGCCTAGAGACGCAGGTGCATCAAGTGGAGGAGGAGTATCTAGGGATGAAAAAGTAAATTAAACACTATTCGTGTATGAAATCGCAATGCTTTTGATTCATTATTTAATATCAATGGATATTGTGTGATATATTTTCTGCAGGTAAGCACAGCTTTGAGTGAAATCCTTGATAATTTACCAGATCCGTTTAACCTACAAGATATGATGTCTAAAGCTGAATCTTTGACTCCATACGTCATTGTGTCATTCCAAGAGTGTGAGCGAATGAACACGTTAATGAATGAAATCAGACGATCTTTAAAAGAATTATTCTTAGGGCTAAAGGTAATTTATATAAATAGCGCAGAATATATTTTAAACTATTCTTAATAATTGAATACAGTATGTATGTTTCTTGAAATAGATTAATTACATCATTATTTCGTAAACTATAGGGTGAACTTACGATAACAGCAGGTATGGAGGCATTAGAAGAATGTTTATTTATGGACAAAGTACCGCCAAGCTGGGAGAAACGTGCTTACCCGTCGTTATTGCCTTTAGGCGCCTGGCATGTAGATTTAATGAAGCGATTGCAATGTTTAGAGTCTTGGGTTGAGGAGTTCAAAGTAATCTATATTATACTTAATTTGTTATAATGACAATTTTAATACAAATTATTTGTATTAATATGGACATAATAATGAATTGTATTGATTTAGCTTCCATCGTCCGTTTGGTTAGGAGGATTTTTTAATCCGCAATCGTTTTTAACTGCAATAATGCAGAGCACAGCGCGAAAAATGGAATGGCCACTAGACAAGATGTGTCTGCAATGTGACGTGACAAAAAAATTTAAACAAGAAATCACGTGAGTGGAATAATAATAATAATATGAAAAATTTTAAAAACTTATTAGGTATGGTTTAAAATAATTAAAGAATTCCTGCATGGTTTTTTTTTTTTTTTTAGAGCTGCACCTAGAGAAGGTGCGATGATTTCTGGACTCATTCTTGAAGGCGCTCGTTGGGACATGAATATAGGTNCGAAAAATGGAATGGCCACTAGACAAGATGTGTCTGCAATGTGACGTGACAAAAAAATTTAAACAAGATATCACGTGAGTGGAATAATAATAATATGAAAAATATTAAAAACTTATTAGGTATGGTTTAAAATAATTAAAGAATTCCTGCATGGTTTTTTTTAGAGCTGCACCTAGAGAAGGTGCGATGATTTCTGGACTCATTCTTGAAGGCGCTCGTTGGGACATGAATATAGGTTGTATTGTTGATTCGATCATGAAAGATTTATTCCCGGAAATGCCAGTCATACATGTAAAAGCTATTATCAAGGACAAACAGGACACGAGGAATGTATACGAATGTCCAGTATACAAGATAAAACAAAGAGGTCCAACTTACGTGTGGACGTTTAATCTAAAAACGCGACAAGCCGCTTCGAAATGGGTGCTAGCTGGTGTAGCAATATTACTCAGCGTCTAGTGTTAAAAATTATGTAATAAAAACACCAATAAAATTCAACACAAATAAAAACGTATTTTACATTATCCCCCCTCAATCGGATTTTGGAGTTTAAAATACTACCACAAATTTGTTTTGATTATTTTTAGTATTTGTTTGGCCTTCCTACGATCTATTTGAAGTTGTCACTCCAAACATAGCATAACTTTACGAAGCCACTCTAACAAACCATACTCGAAGTTGTTAGACATTATTAGACAATTATTCGAATTTGATAGTAAAAGTTATAAAACTTCAAAGATTTGTAGTCATGTCCAGCACTACATATGAAACAAAAATGTAAAAAAGTAGCAAACAATATCTATAAGACTATGCTCGGTATTGTTATACAAGTTTTAGAATTTTGTTTGATAAAAGTTTCAGAAATATATAAATATATATTGTTGAAAATGCATCACTATCAACTGAACTCCGCTCAGAATCGGTTTCTCGTAAGCAATGGCAGTGGCGTCATTTTAGTTTTTGAGAGGACGGGGCAACATATTTGACCGGCCCACAATAAAATTGTGAGACAACAACGACTGAATAATAAATATAAATGTAGAGGTAGGATACCTAAACACATTACCCATTAGCTACTATATTATGGGAATTTAATTTGAAGTGAATTTTACCCCGATTTATGTTCTATTGCGCCAATATGTACGGAGTATACATGTATTTGCAAAATGTATAGCTGTGTCACCGTGGACATCAGTGTAATCATAGAATAAATTAAATACAAATAGACACTCTTCAAAAATACGGACTCTTATTAGAACCCGGTGATTTCAGTTAAAGTGTAATCAATGTTAATGATTAGTACTATACAAAAAAATATTTTATACAACTATCACAGTTATCACTATTGTTATTGCAAATACCTAAACCTTAAAACACAGTAGCTCAGAATGGCCGTATGCAATATATGTAAATCATGAATTATGTTTAAAGGCTCGTGGCCCAAAACTAACCTATACCCGGCACAATAGATGAAAACGGAGGGGGGGGGGTAAATTCCTTCCCTGTCCCTCCCAAATGACGTCACTGAGCGACGGTTTATCGTTGCTTACAGGTATACATTAAATTACCGATGACAGTGGCTGCACCCGTCCCCATTATCCTGATACGTCTTTTCTAAATTTATAATTAAATGAAAATAATTCCGTTTTTAAAATATTTGTTTGAATATTAATGGAAGGTTTTTTTTTTGTTGTGATTAAATCTACAGCGTACAGTTGTTTGTGTCTTACTACAAAAGCTTTTACAAATTACATACAATCGTCATATTATAAACGTTTATCGTCCAATATTCTTTCTATACAGTGACGTTGAAGTTTTATTTCGTATTTAATTTTTTAGTTTTTGGTCATTAGAGCATTTATTTTTTTTTTTTTCTGTACCTTTTTAGATCATCAACATGTTATCTCTATATATTTAAATGCTATCATCCAGATACCAGGTGGGCTGCCGGGTCGCCGTCGCGTTCCATCACACTGACGGTAGGGTTCGGGTGGGTAGTGCGCCACAGCGTAGTAGGGCAGAGATTATTGATTCGGCCAAGTCCAACTGCGGCGCTTCGGTTGCGCATGTTTACGGATCAATAGGTCATGGCGAACAGCGCTCTCTCGTCAGTTAACCGGAACTACAAACATGTCCCGTCTACGGTTCGTATCCTCTTATCGTATCTTTCATTGTGCCATTGTGGTGGTTCGTATAAACAAATGAAATAATTTAATTACAGTCTAATTTTACCGTCTTGTTGTTTTATACCGTCGTGCGTTTGATGGTTTCTATTTGAGCCACACGTTTTCACGTAGGTACCGATTTCGAGATTCGGCTGCCATGGCTAGTAGTAATAATAATAATAACAATAATTTGAATAACGTGAACGGCGTTATAACGCCCCCATCAACGCCTTCACCGAACCCATTGCAAATGAATATGGCTCGAGAAAGAGAAAAATACTTGGAAGAGTATAATTTTCCCTTTTGCGAGGCCGCAACAAAGTATGAAAAATTGGCGAAAATCGGTCAAGGAACATTCGGGTATATTAATTCATTAATTCATTACTACCTTTTATACTATTGTTCCCAAGTGGCAAGTTTAAAATTGAGAAATCATCAAAGTCACCAAATGGTCATAATATTTTATTTTAAACGCCCTTTCAATGTAAATTAGAAATAATTTTTGAAAATTAAATTAATATCCGTGTACCTACGTTTTTTGTGTTAGCCGTACATTTTTCCATAACCAGTATCAGTCCATTTAACCGAAGTATTATAGTATCTACCTACCAATGAAAAATATTTGCCACATATCATATCTAATGTTTCACATTGTCACAAATACTTGGCTAAACTATGATAGACACTTATTTTAATACTACTAATTACCTTTGGTTACCTACTATTGTTAAAAGAGAAACATACTTGTAGGTAAAATAGATATGAAAATCAATGGGGCGGTACCTATTTTCAGGTGACATCAACAAATTGGTGTTTTATTTGTTATCTACAAATGTGTTGGTTTTGTAAATTGTAATTTATGTACAACAGTCATAAAAATCAATAATAATAGTATTTTAGATAAAGATTAGAAATTTCATAAGATTTACCTGTCAAATAATTTCTGTAGTATTGTTGATTAATGTTATAATAGTTATCAACTATACAAAATGTGTATTATATGATCTCATTAGGTATACTTAACTATTACTTATTAATTATAAGTAAAACAATAATATAATACTTTTTTAATTTGTAGGTACATACAAAAATCTTGGTAGGTAATCTACTACCACCAACTGTTTTCTATTTTCCTATTTTGTATAATATATACCTAAGTAGAATATAATGTTTTATAAAATAGTCCTATAGCCTAGCGCTGAAGTAAAATTAAGAACCAAATTTTTACTTCATGCTATTATAAACAATATTTTTTTAAAGTAATACCTAATCTATATATATTAGTGTTGAACAATTATTTTTAGATCAAATATTGAAATTTTAATGAAATGTACGTAAAATTCTAAATAATCTGTGGAGTAGTTTAGTTTATCTAATTATATTCAATACCTGATTCAATATTTCAAATTATTTAGATACATTTTTGATAAAATACATTTAAGGGTATACCTAACTTATAAGGAATAAATCTATTAACATTCGATTAGTACATTTTTAATTTACATTACATTTAATTACTATTTTTATTCAGCTAATTAAGCGTTTAAATTTTAACTTTGATTTTTCAGCGAAGTGTTCAAAGCTCGAGACAAAAAAAATCTTAAACGGATGGTTGCTATGAAGAAAATTCTTATGGAAAATGAAAAAGAAGGAGTAAGGCAATATTTATTCATATTCAATTTATGTACCATAATTTATATATTCATTAGAGTAATCATTCGGAATTAGGTATCTAATATAATGCAGTTGTAATCTATGATGATCAGAATCTAAAATTGATAATTATAGGTACCAAAAATTTAAATTGCTGATATGAGCAAACATTTAAACAGTCAATAGTTTTAACACTAAAACAATAACCAGCAAACTATTTACTTTCAGTACCTTATATTTCAGTGACGTATTTACACGGATGATCATGGTGATAGATCTGCTCACATGCATGTTTTTTATTTAGCAACGATATCAATGTATCGTGACATCGAAATAGAAATTAATAAAGTTATTTACAAACTTACATTGAGTACAAGGACATTAGACTGTATAATAATGAAATAATTATTTAATAATAAAAATAAAACGTAATGGTTATATTTTAATATTTGCACTAAAATATTGTTCAGATTTGAAAAAAAAAAAATTCATGAAAAGTGAAGTGTTTAATTGTAAGTCGCTAGGTCTGTAAACTGAAATTTTCATCATCCTCCCCCCCCCTCCCCGCCCATAGAAAAATATCCTAAATATGTCACTGCCCTCTTTAATTTTTAATGTAAATAATAACTAATTAAGTATACAGTTATTATTATAATATTTCATATTTGTTTGTATTGCTTATTAATTTTTCAATTTCAGTTTCCAATAACTGCTCTGCGAGAAATAAGAATATTACAACTATTAAAACATGATAATGTTGTAAATCTATTGGAAATCTGTCAAACTAGAGGTAAACATTTTGGTTTATTAATTGTTTATTTATTTATGATATTAATACATTGTAAATATTTTATAGCTAATCAGTTTAATCGTTATCGTTCGACATTTTATTTGGTATTTGAATTCTGTGAACATGATCTAGCAGGTTTACTGTCTAACACTAAAGTGAAATTCAGTCTAGGAGAGATAAAACAAGTTATTCAACAAATGCTTAATGGTCTATACTACATACACAGTAATAAGGTGCTTATAATAATTACATTTCTAAAATATTTAAAATCAATGACAATTTTTTTCTGTGATGTTATCAGATATTGCATCGTGACATGAAAGCGGCAAATGTACTAATCACAAAACTTGGAACTTTGAAATTGGCAGATTTTGGTTTAGCTCGAGCATTCAGTGCACAGAAAAATGGACAACCAAATAGGTAAAATTACCTTTTTAATAACACTTTTATTTACATATTTATATTAAAGAGTAATATTGTATACAACTGTTTATGCTTATATGATTATTTTATTTTCCTATACAATTGTATATCAACAATAAATTTAATTTGTATGATATGATACATTTTTAATTTGATCTGATTGACAGAAAAGTTAACATTTTGCATAAATTAGAATAGCTTATACAAATTTAAAATAATTATTGTTGGATTTAAAACATAACTTGATGTAAATAATATAAATTATTTATAATAATTAAAAATATACATTATTTTTTGTATTAATAAAACCTTTATGTTTAGATATACTAATCGCGTAGTAACATTGTGGTATCGCCCTCCAGAATTACTTCTTGGTGATCGTAACTATGGACCGCCTGTAGACTTGTGGGGAGCTGGCTGCATAATGGCTGAAATGTGGACTCGTAGTCCAATTATGCAAGGAAATTCAGAACAACAACAATTGACATTGATATCTCAACTATGTGGTTCAATTACGCCGGATGTATGGCCCAAAGTAGAATCATTGGACCTATACAACCAATTAGAATTAGTCAAAGGACAAAAGCGAAAGGTTTATATTTTTTTTAAATTAAATTTGTTTTATTGACTTAACTAAATATTGAAAAATAGGTGAAGGAACGGCTTAAGCCTTATGTACGTGATCCGATGGGTTGTGATTTAATTGACAAGTTACTTGTATTGGACCCAGCCAAAAGATTTGATGCTGACTCAGCTTTGAACCATGACTTTTTCTGGACAGATCCCATGCCATGTGATCTGTCTAGAATGTTGTCACAACAAACACAAAGTAATTTTGAATATTTGGCTCCTCGCCGGCTTAATAACCACCAATCGTCCTCCATGCGACCAACCTCATCCACTTCTAGTCAAAGTTCTTCTACTTCTACTACATCAGGCTTTCACGAGCGTGTTTTCTAGCGTAAGTGAATGGCAGCTAATGTATGCGGCCATTTATAACTAATGTTACTAATGTTAAAGTAACTTTTTTTATTTTTTTAATAGTTTTCTTAATTTATTTTAGAGAAAATTTGATTATTTAAATATGATCTGCATAGTGTGTAATATTATCTGTTACTATTATTATTATTGATTAGTATCTCTGCTCTATTATTATTATTTGTGAACATAGTTCGAAATATAAAAAAGTATTAATTTTTAAACTATTTATTATATTTTTACTATTAGTTAATAAACTATTAATAGTATTTTATTTTAAATTTATATTAGACTTTCCATATTTGTAGAATAAAATCTGTTTTATTTCATTAATATTGTATGTTGTATAATATGAATATTATTAAATATTCAAGTAATATTTAAGTACAATGTTATACAGATATATAGATTTTAAAAGATATACAAATTATTGTTTTACTTAGTTACTATCATGTATGTTATAAACAATCATAACTTCAAGTTTCAGAAAACATTGTGTCAGATATCTTTTCTAAAATATAAGTAATCTAGTATTAGATTGATTAAATATTAAATTATCATTGTACATTTAATTTATATTTATAAATATCATATTACATATTAATTTTATTCTATCTTACATATTTTTAAGATAATTAAGATAAATTTTTAATATTAATAATAAGTTCACATTTTTTTTAAGCTATTAAATTAAAATTTATTATACTCAGAACTCTAGTCAATAAAATGTATTAGAAGCCATATTTATATAATCATAAATATTAGTATGATTGCATTTTTGAAGTTTTGATATTAATTAAATGTTAATTCTTCATTGACATAATATTATATATTATTTATCATTATATTAATACATATAAATCTAAGTTTAAGAAAAAGTAAATGCATAAAAGTTGTGTGTTTAAGAGTTTTTTAGTCTTATTAGATTTAAATTATTTATACTCAGTACTCTAGTCACTAAAATGTATTAGAAGCCATATTTATATAATCATAAATATTAGTATGATTGCATTTTTAAAGCTTTGATATTAATTAAATGTTTATTCTTTATTGACATAATATTACATATTATTTATCATTGTATTAATACAATTAAATCTAAGTTTAAGAAAAAGTAAATACATAAAAGTTTTGTATTTAAGATTTTACTAATTATACTCAGCATTCTAGTCTAGAAAGTGTATCAGAAGCCATATCCACCATATTCATATTATAAATATTAGTATGTAATGAATTTTTGAAATGTTGATATTAATTAAATGTAATTTCTTTATTGACATAATCATACATATTTAACAATGTATACTATCTTAAATTTATTTGTTTTTGCATTGATAATAAAAAGTAATAATACATATTCTAGCAGAATGTATTGTTGTTTTTATAAAAATTAAAATTAACATATAAAAGTCATTGTTTCTGACAAGTTTTTGGCAAGTTCATTGCTTATTAGTTATTATACTCAGTATTCTAGTCTAGAAAATGTATTAGAAGTAGTTTAGAATATTTCAATATTTATTTCAGACCAACATTGGGAGGGCCCTCTCCCACGAAGAAAAAGAAAAAATATTGATTTACAAATCAAAAATTTGTACTTAGAAAACATGTTCTAGAATATCATCATGTTCGGGCGTTGTAGTCACAGTCAATTGCATATTTATTGTAGGAGCTCCACATAGCTTCAGCCCCTTCCCCCCCCCCAATTTTCAGGATTTTTTAAAAAAATTTCCTAAGTATGCACTATGCCCTATAATAATTTTCAAATTTTAGAAGTTAAGTATTATTGTATTAATAATTATTATTTTCAAGTTTTTAGATTCTGAGTGGGGCAAAGAAGCTTCTGGTTTTACAAAGATGTTCATTTTTTTTTTTTTTCTGTGGACAACTTTTCTACCAGAGATCCTGCTCAAATTTGTATATATAGCACCTTTTCTGAAAGGAAATCGGTGTGGTGAGTTATTATAGAAAAGTAATTTTTCGATTTTCTTAAGAGTTTTTTTAACAGATGTGAAAAAAAGGGAAAATTGGTACAACATTAAACAAATATTACTAAAGAAAATATCTAAAGCCTATTTAATTATTTTACTATAATATGACATATTTATTGTTGAAGTGGGAATACTTTTGATTACAAATGTACAACAATCTCTAAAATATATTTATT
The DNA here is from genome assembly GCA_902439185.1 of Cinara cedri. Lineage (NCBI taxonomy): Eukaryota > Metazoa > Arthropoda > Insecta > Hemiptera > Aphididae > Cinara > Cinara cedri. The sequence goes on along the minus strand of CABPRJ010001938.1, from coordinate 421,021 downwards.
TGTGAGTCATCAATATTTTGATTATATTTATGGGCCCTTAAAATTTTTTGGCCCCAAGCCCAAAATCGTCTTAATCCGGATTTGCCAACAGTTTCGATAGTCAATAATTTTTGGTAACAACCGAGTAAATTGATAGTTTTCACTCGGTTATGCCCATCACTAGTTCCAATGATTAAACTATGATTATTTGATGACATATTATAACGGACTTCCACCCAAACTCATCGTCGTGCAGTCATGTGGGTGCCAAGTACAATTACATCACTTCGCCCAAGTATATATTAAATATCACTAATAATTTATAACGTAGAAAATTTATGTATATCATATACCAATGTTTTGATACTGGTATTCTTTGACCTATAAATAGATTTTCCCTCATTATTATTTAGACCCTTGGTCTTTTTGAGCTCAAGCCCTATTCATTTGAGGACCCTATTTGCGTCAATAGTATTGTTCTATCCAGGTGCTCACTACTTACATCGAATGTTTCCCAAGATGAACCGGAAAATATAAACATGAAATTAAAATTACCTAATTTGATATCTAAATTGTTAACTTATTCAAAATTAAAAGAGTTTATTTTGTAAATCCTGTGTACCTACCATTTTTTATTTGCAAATTTAAGTCAGGTGTTTGAATAATATACAAATAGCTAATTTACCTGAGCTAAATGACATTATATTTAGAAGTAGAGTTTGAGTTTGTTTTATTATTATTTTGTGTCTTAATTAAATTATATGCTTGCTTCCCAATTTTTCTTTTTAATAAAATTGGGAAATTTTACTGGGAGAAAATACGCTCTCGATTTCTGTGCTTGACAGTATATTATATTATATATGTAGGATTAAAGCATAAAAAGAGCTGATGAGTGCGATACTGTTTTAGGTGGTAAGTTGGGAAGGTAAGATACATCTAAAGGTAATTAATTTTTATTTATAAGCAACTATAAACCATTGCTATACGCCTATACCTATTAAAAATTCTAAAAAATTTAAAAATAAATGAAGTTTTAGTTCGGGGAGAGTAGTCATGCAAACGATGCTCTACTACGCCCCTACACAAAATTTAAGTGTAATATTTCGTCAACGGACTGACGAAAATTAAAAATAACAACACCAAAATGTATTTAAATTAAAATATATATTTATGAATTTTTTAATATAGATCGCTTTTTTGAAATCAATAGTACGTAACAATGTCGCCCCTTTCTTCCCACCGAAAAAAAAAAAGGTGAAAAATATTAACCATAACATTTTAGAGTTACATGTTTCATAAATTTTCTAAAAAAAAAAAAAATTCATACTTTCCGCGAGATGATGAGTACCTTGTTAAAGATCTATATCGCCCTGTATATACATTATACGTGTACGTATAATGAATAATATAGGTAATTATAATATACACATAACTTACAATAATTTCTGTTCATCTCAGTTTTACCGCTGTTCGCGATGTGCGACTTACGGTGTGTGGGTGTAATACAGGTATAAATACATATTAATTAATTAATGCGTCGCCTGGAGTGTTAAGAAATGTATATTTAACCTATTAATTCATCGATTTTATTTTGTACACACAATTTCTTTGGTTTAACCTTTCTACCTCCTTACATTATACCGATGTCGGCCAACCATATTTTTATATAGGTATTATACGCGGCTGCTATTATAGGTACGAACCACATGAACGTTGATTATTACCTTTTATAGACAATGCCTACAAAACTATATGTAATTGTATTACTTATGGTTTTTAAGAGGACAACGCACTAGAAAACGGGACAGTGGTCTCTGTCGTCAGACGCAACCGTGTTTAATACAGACGAATCGGTTTTTATGCACATCGAACTTTATATAATATTTCTTTGGTCTCGGGGGAAAAAGTGCTGAAGACAATTTTCAGCTTTTTACACAATAATCACTGAAAATTGGTTTTCGGACACTCAATAATAGAGTATGGTTTTGTTTTCTGTATGCCCCCTAGAAAATAAACGGTAAATGAATGAATTAGTCGTGTCTGTTGTAAAATGTTATATTTTACGTAAGAAATATTGTCACTATAGTGACAATAATATACTCTGTAGAGCATACACATATACCATATCAATACTGTAGAGTATTATGCTCAATAGAAGGGATCATTAGGCATTTGCAACCGATGCGTCGGACTATTGGGCGTAGAACTACTTACCTAATGCTCTGAATTAAGTATGGATTTGAAGTTATTCCGAGCTAACCAACAACAAACGATTTTATATAACGGTGAAGACCCGAGTCCCATACAGAGAATGTGAAGTGTAGTCTTCTTTCTGCACACTAACACCTGTACAGGTAGGATTTTTCTTGTTTTTTTTTTTTTTTTCATTTTAGTTCATTCTCGTACTCGGAGGAATTTTTTATTTCTTTTTTTTTTAAATTTTACTTTGTATTATTTTTATTTTTTTTTTTTTTTAATGTTCTCATAAAAGTGCTGTCGATTACGCACATGTATTTCGCATTTCGCGTCATGAATATTAAACAAATAGTAATAGTATCTAGATAGGTAGATTATTTTAGTGCTGTACCATAATCATTAATACTATTCAGTATTCATTATGTATTATTATTATATAACTGAATTACCCGGTATTTTCCTGGCTTAGTCCTTTCAAAAACAGAAATCAATAAAAGAAATTGAATTTAACGTGTCTCCCCTCGTTTCTACCCTTGTTCATAACACAGTCAATCGTTATTACACAGTAATTTATCTTTTAAAAAGGGTACTTCCTGGGACAAGCAAATTAAATAATAATCTGTTTTTTCATCCGTGTTGCCAAGGTAAATCATAAATCAACAAAAAAAAAAAAATTAATTAATTTCGTTCCAATAGTACCAAAACTCCTGTGTCTAACTCCTAAAGGATGTCTGATAGGGGTTAGATTTCGAGATGAAAATTATACTGCGATTTTCCCCTCTGTTTAAATGTCCGGTGTGCAGAGATTCGTCAATATTGGAATACTGTAAATTTGTACAGCGGGCAGACATACAGACAGAATTTTAATTTAATATACAGGGGGGGAGGTTTATCACGAACTAGCAATGCGTGATTGCGGTCCACTCTACTCATCCAGTCTAAACTTTAAACGGTTATAACTCATAAACGGTAAATCTGATATTGGTGTTATATATATCGAAATTTCTAGAAAAATATTTTCCACTCAAATCTGTGTTCAAAAGGATGGTTCCTATTTGAAAAACAAAAGCATATTTTTATTTAAAACACATGGAGTAGGGGTAAAAAATGAAAAATGGTTTTAAAATAAAGCTTAACCGATTCCATAATGATTAAAAAAAAAAAAAAAAACTGAAATAAAATTCGCTTAAAATCTCCCGAGAAAATTGCTGGTTCATCATAAAAATAATCACCCTGCATAATAATAATATTTATCGGTGAATCGGGCGAATCTAAGTATAAAACGAAATCGAACTGCAGTGATCAATATTAGAATATACAACCCCCACAGAGTATCCATAGGTATTCTGGTATGTAAACTGTGTATAATCGCGGTCTAGATAGTGACCGATTGCAGTTTAATATTACACGCCAGGGCTGTGGCGCTACATTATTAAACCTGCATTTTACGTTAATTTACGCTATCGCAGTCTATTAACAGTTGTGAGAAACTTACGAAAATGGATTGTAAATTTAATTGGTGTACGGACGATTTCATTTTCGACCAATTTCAACATTACAGCTACGCGCGATGGGCTGTCGTAAGATATCAGGGGTCTAGTTTCAAAGTGTGGGTACAATCTCCATTTTCATTAAATTCTCAAAAACCAAAAAAAAAGAATAACTTCAATTGAAAAACGTTTTTTTTTTTGTGCACTAGTTTTGGAACAATTATGCAAAGATTATCTACCAGTTTTTCGCTTAAAAGTGCAAGATTTTGTCTTGGTTTTCACAGTATTTTGTTTGGAGGTTGTACAGTATGAAGCTAAAAAATTGAAAATTGCTCGCTTTGAAAATAACTTCAAGACTATTAAATCTCTTTATTCCACTTTTATTGAGGTTAAAGGTTTACAAAAAACGAAAAACGTTAAAAATTGTTGATTAAAATTGTAAAAATTATTGTTGTTTTTGTTAGTTAAAACATTAAAAATAAAAAAAATTTTAAAAAACACTTAAGATTAATAAGTAAGTCAATTTCCAGTATTTCTACCCTGCCAACGGTGTACAATGTAATATTATATCTATCTTTATCACGTTATCCAGAATATGATCACAATAATAATAATAATAAACACACCTTAAACAAAATCATACTTGTCAAAAGAGATTATATATTTTAAAACTAATTGCTAACTAAACTAAATTTCAAACTTAAAAAAAGGATGGACATACTTCACACGTGGGAAAAGCCACTGTTGTAGGTCAGAAGTTGAGAAGGTTGTATACAGACGGGAATTCAATTTTTATCTGTACGCGACGATAAACTATTGCTAAGGAAAAAACGAATCTGAGCGGAGTTCAGTTGATAGTGTTGTTTTGTCAACAATAATTATAGGTAAAATTATGTAATAGGTAATATTATGGTAAAATGATTACAATAATGTGCTTTTAAATGACAACAATGATTGTTTAAAAAATTTAAAAATAAATAAAAACGGTTGCCAATGACAACCTTATTTTTAATCATTCAATGTTTTTTAACCTAAAGAACCAGGTTTTCATCATTATCTCGAATATTTATTAGAATTTCAAAAAATGACCTCTTTAAAGTACCATCCAGAGAACATTCCTTTTCAGAAAAGATGCTATACTTGGAAAACGGAGTAAGGTTTCTGGTAGAAAAAGTGTTCAAATATAATAAAAAATAAACAACTTTGTAAAACCAATAAATTCTTCGCTAAACTCAGAATCTAAAATTCACGATAGTTTAACTATTTAGATCGAAAATAGTAAGTTATTCGAATCCACCTCTGAATATTACATATTGCATTGAATTTTTGAAAAAGTTAATATTTTCCAAAGTAATGAGTGTACCGACTTAAATGTAGGTACCTGCAGGTACCATCTGGTATTGCAATAACGTTATAATATAGGCACTCACCCACTCACCTATCGTTTAAGTATAACAAATAAAAATACGGACATTTCGCGTTGTTTTGTAAAACGAACCACACATTATATACGACGAAGGTTTTGAAATATTATTTTACTCGACCTTAGTGCGTAAATCAAAACAAATTACCTATAAGAATTGTTTTGTAATTAGGTACTTAATAAAATCGGCATATTAGTCAACAAAAATCAATTCGCTATAATAAATTACAAAATCAACGACGACGATGATGGTAACAACGGTCGAAGGGGCAAACATGATGGCATAGACGCCCAAAAATATAATACAAATAACGTGACTGCCAAACGTAGATAGAAAGGAGAACCAGGGATTTAACTGTCTAATCGATTTGTTTTGTTTGTTCTGTGCGATCACGTCGGAAAATATACTTTTATTCGACACGCGTCATATTATGTTTGGATATTCAATATCTTGCATAAACGGTAAAGGTTGGTCGGTTTTCGATTATTCATAGTCGAGCTGTAATAGTATACTGTGTTATGGTATAATACATAATGCAGGTGTGCGTAGGCAGATACACAATATATTTCAACTAAAAACCGTATTGCGGTGTAAACGATTTTGTGTCTCCCGAGTGATACGCTGCACCGGAACCAGCTATAAGGATCAATGGTACAATTTCATTTTGTATTCTCCAAATATTAAATACTGGCCGGATGAAATAATGTGTCGTTGATAACATAAAATATTAGTTCAATATTAATACGAGTGTTGGTTATAAATCTCGAGTCTGTGACCTCGCGCAGATCGTTCTACTGCAGTACAATGTAACACGAGCAATGTGTATATTAGTACAAAGTGATAATTTGTTGATAAAGAGAAAGGGTTCGATTAAAGAGTATATAGCCAGTTATCCTACTTACTTTTAAACTATCACAATGTTTTAAGGTTATTGCGAATTGTTTTAATTTAATTAATATATAGAAACGTAGATGTATATACAGGATGTCCGAATGTGTTTGACGGATTTTCACGGTGCTTGTAATGTTCTATTTTTTTTTTACTTATTTTTGTTTAATCTCTTTTTCTTTGAGGGGGGCATCTATTTAAAAAAAAAAAAAACAAAAAATTTTATTTTCATTTATATATTACAAAACAGAAATAACTATATTTATTTATTCACTTGATAACATTTTAAAAATAACCATTTTATAAAAGATACATATTATTCTAAATATTTTAATGCTTCATACATTCATATCCGATTAATAGTTTTTCAGTAACAGCCGTTTTAATTTCTTTATTTTATTCCACAACTATAGCTAACCCGCCCAACGTTGCCCGTACCAAAAACGTTTTCCCCTGGATGCCATGTTTCAATCCCCGTCGCTATCACTGCAGCGTTAACCGTTGTTGCCCTTTACGTTTCAAAAATGCATTTTCTTTAATTCACTTTCAAACGTATATATATATATATATACCTATAAATTATCATTTCGTAAATCCAGCCCGAACCACTGCAGATTAATTTTACTACTTCTACTGGCTAAATCGAGGATTTCAAAATCTTTAAACCTAATAACCACACGTAAATTGAAATTGATCCAGTAGTTTTGGAAATTACCCGTTATACCAAAAAAAAAAAAAATAATAAAAAAATAAAAAAAATAGCTTTCCCATGCCATTATTGAACGAAAAATAAATCGGTAGAAAGTGGGTAGTCTGACTTCGGCAGAATAAAAGTGTGACCTAACAAATCGACGAAACTAATTAAATACCGAATTCTCGACAACAATCACAAAGGCAACTTCACTAAACGTTGAAGCGTCTTTCATGTTCGCTTGCTGGTCTTTTATCTGTTCTGATAAAATCGGATATTAATCTTTTGTCTACACTATTTTTGCGATCATCCGAAGGAGTGATTTTTAGTGCAGTCTCGAACACTTTGATCATTTAATTGATTGTGTGTATGTAAGAGATGGTACAGTTGCGCAAAATAATCTCTCGCTTTACTGCACGATGGCACGGCGTCGATTGATTAAACCATCAGAATTTATTAAAACAATAATAATAATAACGGTTTATTTTCGTAACCGATAAAGACGAAATAAGACCGGGGGGGGGAAACAAAACGTACAATCTAGTGAATACGTGTTACGCGTCCGCCTATAAGGCGTCAGCTCGTAATGGCGGTGCGTCGAGTCCGCGCAAAACACAATTTGAATTATATCGAATGTTTAGTACAGTTAATAGGTACAAAATAATAACACGGTAATCGTCATATGCATTCGAGAGTACCAGAATCATAGTTAACCGCACACCGAATAAAAAAATTACACCTATGCGCGCGTTAATAATGAATTTAACAATGTTCGTAAATTCACGCTACGGTATTGCGCCATAGCAATAAACATAGTGAATAAATATCTACGAACATCCGCGTTTATGATAAGTGCGCATAATAATTATGCATACACGCATAAGCGTACATTATACGACCGGTTCCGAATTGAAAACTCGTCATCGGGGGGGTGTATCGCGGTCAAAATGCAAAACGCGACTCGTTGTTTTATTATCTACGACAACGGTCCATTTAGAGAAGTCTTCTTTTGGAAACGTAAATTGTTTTCAATACCCAAGGCATCAACACATAGTTGAATACAAAATACATCGATAGCCGGCATTTAAAGGATCCGATTTCCCCGAGAGTGGTATCGTGTTTATATTTGACTATAATTAATATCGATTATGTTGCCATTGCGGGTACAACGCCGGAGTTCAAAATATTAACAAATGCTTTAGACAAATACGCCGAGACGAGGACGCCCTGAAATTGAACTCGCTCGCAAATCAGAAACCACGATTCTCATATCGTGTGTGTACTTATTAATGTTAAACGCACTAAATAGCTGCGAGGACGTTTTTAATTTTATTCGATTCAAAATTCTCAAATAAAAAATTTCACACGATTAATGTGAACGTTTTTTTTTTTTCATAAAAATATTATAACAGCAAGTTTATATAGTATTCATATTCAGGGCTGTGAGCTTGAAAAATGTGTATTTGTACGTATCGTTTTTAATTTGTAAAGATATAATCGGCTCAATTACATTCAACTCGATTACGTAATTATGAATAATTTTAAGATATTCAAGAGCTTATTTCGAGTATTTTGAAATCGTATTGATTTTTATTAGTTCGCGGAGTCATGACATTTTGGAATTCGAAAAGTTTTACCTTCGGCACCTGTGATAATATAATGATTGATTTTTTTTTTTTTTTAGATATTTTAGATTTTTGAGTGCTTGAGTGAAGAACTCTTTACAGTACCTTGTTTGCAGTGCCGCAACTAGAGGTTCGAGGGTTTGGTTGCGGATTGAATTTTGGGCCCCTTCCTATAGAAATTCTTTTAAAATGTTTCAAGGGCACTCTCATCAAATTATGAAGCCTTTTTGAAGGTACGATGCACTCCCAGCAACCGTGCTAATTACGGGACTGTCTGGTTGGCTGCCTAAATAATAAGAATAATGTTGAGTATTCTCTGAAAGCTATTTTCAAATACCTACAAAATATTTTATAGTGTAAACAATGAAATGCCCGTCGGCTCAACAGATTCCACGTACAATAGATATTGAATACGTAGTTTCTATCTATTTTTATAGGTTCCGATTATGTAGGCATGCCTATATTTATACGATTCAACTGCAACTGCAGCTTATACAATCGATAACTATTAAAGTATAATATTAAATACGATTTTTTACGTCATAACATAATCTTGTGTACACGTGGTTTTTATACCTCCGGAACAAAATTAATAATTTAACACATCAACTCTATGCTCAGTATCGTGTTGTTCTATAGAACCAATAATTTAATTTAATTTATTATGTAGGTATATTAAATTCTAGGCGTAGCGAAAAAATTATAGTTTTCTTTTATCGTATCCACTGTTCTAATTTATCACCATAAGTCTACGGTTATGGTGGTTATAATTGAAAATCGAACTTAATTACATTAAAAAATGATTATAAAATTGTTTATATTTTACAAAATCTGAATAAAATTGCCTGTTTCTTCTTCTTCATTGACATCACAACTCTTCGAGAGTTTTTGCCGCCACCGACACCTCCTTCCATTCTTCTCTATTTTGTACCTTTTCTTCCCAATCCGGTATCCCTGGTTTCTCTAAGTCCTGCTTTATTCCATCTATTCATCGATTCTTTGGACGTCCTCTTAGTCTTGTCCCTGTGGAAACATTACCTATTTAGTAAATAAAAATGTTAATAAAAAGAAAATACTTCCCAATTTCCCAACTACACCTCCCAGTTTTCAGGGTAAATGTTCCGTCTAGACTAGATAATAATAATGTTTTATTTGCGGAAAAAAATAACTTCCACTTGCATAATAATAATTTAACAATACATAAATAGATACATACGATTGTTGCAATAGATGTATAAATCTATTCGTATTATCAAAACCTGTAAAGACTATGCGATTTTCTAAACAAATAATTTACTAATAAAAACTATTACTGTAATACTGTATAGTACGATAGTTCAACGGGCTATTTAATATCAGCCAATCAGATATTATATTTTAACCGTAACAGATACCGTCAGAAACCAATCAATGAAAGCACCGTATTTGGATACAGCACATGTACTATTGAAATATAAAGGCCTTAGTAATACGCCACCGGGTGATGGGAAAATTTTAATTTTTAACAAAACAAATCAAAATGGCCTACCGAGAAAAATCCTTATCAAAATGCCACCTTACCTATTCTTATTCCCTAATCATAATAACGGAAACAATCATAAATAAGTTCAATTTTGATATTGATATTAGAATATATAATATAGATATCAATATACTCGTAGAAGAATTGTTTAGGTCTTTTAATGGTTAACTGATGTTTCGTAATAATATATATAGTAAAGTGAAATTACGCAATAGATTAGTAGGTCTTCAACGGACCAACAAACTGAACAAGAAGAAAGAAACGTGGGTAAAACTAAAAAAAAATAAAAATAATTTAAATAAAACCTTTAAGGGTTGTTTCTAGGAATTTATAACCATACAAACATTATTTAATTTGATACATAAATTTCATGATAAAATAAACAATAATGATATTCAAAAAGTCGGGGGCTTGCGAAATTTTTCAAAAGCTCGCCAAAAAAAATTATCCATTTGTAAATTCTATAAATGAATTCGCAATAATTAATTTGCAAAATATTGTCATACTTTTTGAATAAACCAGACAAAATTGGAGGGGGGGCTACGAACACAAATCGTACACCGTAAATATGTTCATTTCGAAGTTTTTCTTAACTATTACAAAAATGGTACAATAATCTCATGGCATTTTTCCATAAGAGTAAGTTTTTTTTTCTAAAAGTTGTTTACAGACAGAAAACCATAAATACACATCATAGTAAAACCAATAAACTCTTCGGTTCGCTCCGCATCTAAAAACAACACAATCTAATTTTATTTAAAAATAATATGTTTCCTGAAGAATTAAACTGCTGAAACAAATTAAATTTTACATAACAAATTAAATTAAACATTTACAAGTTGCTATATACAAAACGTTAGAGTTTCATCAATCATCTAATATAAATTTACCCGACATATTGTGGGAGGGTAGGATAAAAAGAGAATTTAATGTATATCTGTACGCTGTATGCAAAGATTAATTGGTAACGAAAAACAATTCTGAGCAGAGTTCGGTTGTGTATATTTTGAAAGGCTTTAGGTAATATTTACGATTCTATTACACTAAAACTAAAATACATAAAAATTGTCAATGAACCATTGTAAAAATATAGCCCCTAACATTAGCAGTTTAGTATGCAACATTGTACATTTTACAATTATTAATATAAGGAACAAATAACTATTTAACTATAACTATAATTAATAGTTTTACGATAAATAACTAATAGTACATAATAAATGTCTAAATATACAACAGCGGCTACAGTTAGTTCACGGTGTTGTACGCAGGCTATACACGTGTGAAAACACGATAGTATTGTTAATATTCAACTATTTTTGTTTATATCCGAGATTACCTACATATTTTCGTGGTTAAAAGAATAATATAATTTTGTATAAATTCAGTAGACAAAAAGTATTATGCTAATCAAACGAAAAACAATGAACATATATTTATATTGAAAAAGACGGACACATACTTCGCAAGATGGGTGAGCCACTGTTGCAGGTGAGAAGTTGGGAAGATAGGATAAAAAGAGAATTTAATGTATACCTGTTCGGTTTTGCTCAATTATTAAAAAAACTACGCGGAAAATCAAAAAACAGACTTCTAACTCACCAACCAAATAGAGAATTAAACAAAAAAAGATTTTTTGTCGATTTGCTATTGAAGCAATATTTATGGTAGAAACCATAAACGATAAAAATTTTAAATAATGAAATCGTTGTGAAGTAATCATACATATGAGGCTATACATCACTATAATGTTTTTTTTTTTAGGTATATATATGTTTGTAAAAAAACTTTTCTAGAAATCTTGCTCTAATTAAAAACTTTATAAGAACTTTCTTGTAGCATTTTTGATCTAGTTACTGCATTCAGGTGGTAATTTATTTTTAAATTTTCTATGAAGTTTTTTTAATAAATGGTTAAAACTGTCAATTTTTCGTATCATTTTTTTTTTTTTATTTCTTGAGTAACTAGGGAAAAATATCAAAAATAGTAATCTATAGACTATATTAAAAATTCCATAAATATACAAAGATTCAGTTTGATTAAATGTTGATACTGCAATTTTTAATTTTATAAAGTTGACGAGGTGAATCATAGTGGAACATCGTTTGAATGGCGGCGGCATATGAATGTGTGACATGTGCGACATATGAATAGTGTCCCACTACTCTCCCGCTATAACAACAGAGCAGCCAACTTAATAGTGGAATGTCTTATCAAACGTTCGATAGAAATTAAAAATGCCAACATCAAAATTTATTTCAAATATAATTGTATATCTGATATTTGCTAGTGGTTATTTGGAAATCACAAGCTGTTTTTGAATATTAAAAAAAAAAAAAAACCAAATACCAAATAAGTTTATACATTCCGAGATAATACGTATTTTAAGTTGATTATATGTATAATAATTCCTAAATTTTGCCGTTCTTATTTTGAGCGAAACAGTCTGTTTGACATCAACTATCAGAAGCGTGAACTCGTTTCAAGTCAAACTTAATTTCAAAAGTTTTATTATTCATATGAAATTCTTATATGTGACAGACTCTTAAGAATTTTATAACACTATATAAATTATATTGTTACAAAAAATATTATTTAGTGTACTGTTGTCACAAATTAGACGATGTCAGTCAAATTGAACGATGTTTTCAAAATATCAAATACATTAATAATATCATGTAGCGTAACCATACTCAACCTGCAGCCCACCAAGTTTTTTTATGCGGTCCAAAAAAAAAAAAAAAAAAAACAATCATATAAAATTTGTCACACACTCGATAAGCAAATGAAATAATTTACTGACGCCGAAATCGTAGAAGAATATTTTATCGGTGTTTCGAACTTACTATTCAATAAATCCATCAATACATAAATCAAATAATATTACAAGTTTAAAATGTCTTACTCCATCTGCGTAATTAGACGTACTTTGAAAATAACGCAAAACATATTTCTGATCGTATCGTAGAAGATTTGAAAAAGTTGTAATAAAAATATGCAAGTTCGATTTTAATATAGGTACTGATATTTTAGCCAATTTGCAATGTTCCATTTTCGTTAAATACCGAATAGTTCTGAACGAACCCTCCTCCCCAATCCCTGATCCCTTTAATATTATACTATGTTGTAGTCCGCATAATCGTAACAAAAATATGCATTTGACCGTCATTGATACAAATCGATTGAGTGGTGTAATTACAAATGTGCTGACTCCATACACCGAATTGAACGACTTTAATAATTGTTTTCGCTCAATATTTTTTTTTTCTTTAATAAGTAATAAATCTGTTGATGATTATGTAAAACGATAATCATGAAATAAAATACCGACAAAAACTATGAAATTTTTAGACTTGCTGAATTCAAAACTAAATTATCGTTGAACCAGTTACTGAACTTACTGCCTAGTCTAAATTTCCAAATAATGAGGATGTCACTTTCCCCATCCCTCAATTTCGATTTTGTTTTTTTTTTTATTACTACTATTCAGTGGATAATAATCGTTAAGTCCGGAAATGTTCACCGAATATTTAATAATTACCACTTGCTAGACGTGGAGAATTTTTCAAAATATTCCGCCGTGGTTTGAGTTGTGAATAGAGTTGTTTTCATGTGTACAAAATCAACGTTATTATCGCCACATCGGGATACGCAGTATCGGAAGTATACGGAAATATCATCTTTCACTACACTTACAAGTTTCAAATATCGGAATTTGAATTCATGCATAATTCAACCACACAAATGGGGTGGTGAGCAGTGGGCACGCTTAAAAAATCTACTTGTTTATTACCTATATAAGAAATATTTAAGAAAAGTGAGGTGATGGGCGGATTCGTCCGCCCCTCCGTTTGACCACCCCTGCGGCCGTAAAATACAATATTTCGAAAAATGTGTGTGTGTTTTCGCCGACGTAAAATGTCATGGTGAATACTTGCGTGCAATACACATTGTGTTACGTGAAGAATTATAATTATACTATTATATTGACCATCGATGACGCAAGTACATAATATAACACAGTCAGTATACTGTTTGCATCATATAGTCAGTGTCGTTAAAAATATGACATTTTTTTTTTTTTTATTCTATGTTTATATTTCACGAGGTGTATTCGCTATAACATTATTATTTTTATTATTAATAATATAGCATTATTACCACGGTCGGTTATTGGACGAATTCAACTATGCTCGCATTTTCCGTCGGTAAAATCACATTTTCGATTTCACCGTAACCTATCAACACTGCCCAAGACCGCAGTGGCGTATTTAGGATTTTATCCAGGGGGAAGATATTGAATTTAAGAAACCACGTAGGATGAAAAAAAAAATTTAAAAAAATTTTTAATTTATGTGTTTTTGCAAATGATTTACAACTCAGTCATTGCGATCAATTAACCAGGTATGTATAGGTATGTAGGTATGTAGGTACCTGGTAATAACAAAGGCGATTATTTAATTCTAGCAGGACACTCATTATTTCGAAAAGTATTGAGCAATTTTCAAACAGTTTTTTTTTTTTTGTTTTGACAATTTAAAAAACAAGCAGCTGTAAAGTTTTATATTTACAATTATTATTTTTTGTCTCCGTTTTTTTTTTTTTTTTTTCTGAAGGCTGAAACTACTAGTGGTACTTTTGGTTTTCAAATTTCAATTCAGGCGTATTGAAAATTCCCTCATATAGATGGAACGTTTTGGCGTTGACGTTTTTGATTTCCGTCAACCCGTTTACGAGAACATTCCACTTTTACGTTTGGCTAGGAGAGAGTGTAGTCGAGCATCCGTTTGCGTGACAACACGGCGCGCGGCATTTTAATGTTGTTGTGCTCCGTGAATATTGGATAGGTTTCGTTTTTTCAGGGCGTTGGCGCCACCGTGTATTGCATACTTGCGCAGAAAACAATATAATATAATGTAAACTAACATTCGGGTATGCATTTTGGATATTTCCTACCGAAAAGTAAAGTTTTAATTCAAAACGTAAATGCAAGTAGATATGGTAATATAAATAATAGAGCTGCCGATAAAAGATCAACGTTGGAACGTCGGTCGGGAGACATATCTCCCTAATCGCATATCCCCTTTAAATACACCCTAAATACTATGCAGTTATGATAAGTACAACAGGATCGTTATGAATAGTATTTGTTTGTATACAGACTGCAGTGGCACGGAGGAGTCCGGATAATTTTCCAAACACACGGTGCCGGTCAGTATCGAATTAATAACAAAAACGATCGCGTTGTCTAGCGTAAGCGATGCGTAGGGTGTATATTTTGCACACACTAAAACGGGATACAGTTTGGCCGCGGGACATTGGTCCGAGTCTCTTTTTTTCTGGAAAATTCAGGAATTATTTTTTTTTCGTCCGTAAAACGAAAAAAATAAAATAAAAGAGAACGCTCGTCTTTTGATAGTACAAATGTACGATACGTGTATTTTACGGTTGCGCGTGTACTATTGACACGCAATAGACACAGCTGACTATGTGATTCGCCAATATTTTATCCTTCGCTAATTGCTATTTGTTTTTTTTTTTTTTTTTTGATACGCGTACCGTAAATAGTTTATCTGGTGACAAATAGCACAATCGTTAGCGCTAAACTTTTACAATTTGAACACGAACGTCAAAACGAACGGGATTCGAACGAAAATGGTATTTCTGAAGTAAACGTAAACGGATCGATAAGCGACCGGGCGAATTCCAATTATTGGTGAATTGCAACTGTAGATACCATAATTATTATTACTGTGTGCAATATACCGCGGAAAACTAAATCGTATAAAAACCTCACAACTATACAATTAAACGTTAGCAAAACGCCGAGCTCGGTCTCTATCACTCCGGGTCTAACAACTTGCCCTCGGTTTAATATTATCATAATACGGTTTGAAAATATTATCGAAAAACCGTTAAAATTTTAAATAAATCCGGATTACAAACGTAATACATGAATTTATTGTAATGGTTATAATCAAATCAGCCGAATAATAAAATAATTCGAGTAAAATCAAAACCGAAAGGATTTTAATTTTAGATTCAGACCGTACCGAGGAATGTATTAGTTTTATAGTGATGTTTTCGACCCCTATTTTATTTTTTTCTTATATTTTTTTTACCTACTGCGTCCAAAAGTGCTCCTAGAAAACTTGCTCCGGTGTATCAAGTTTAGCACCTGTCTTGAAAGGAAATGTTATCTAGTCGGTATTATTTAAGGAGGTTATTATTTGTTTAATTTTCCAATCAGTTTTCATTAAAATTGAGAAAAAACGAAGAAGGAAAAACGTGGGAAAATCGAACGTCCCCACTTCCCGATATGTCGTGTTCGGTTTCACTTCCTTTGAAATCCACCCTCCCCGAAATTCGGTGTTTAGATATTTTCGGTATGAAAACCATGAAAATATGTCGTGACGGAACAGGACTTACCCACTTTTCACCGGTTTGTTTTCATTCAATACCGACACGGTCAAAACCAAAAACGAATA
Source organism: Cinara cedri (assembly GCA_902439185.1). NCBI lineage: Eukaryota > Metazoa > Arthropoda > Insecta > Hemiptera > Aphididae > Cinara > Cinara cedri. The sequence continues at coordinate 404,718 of CABPRJ010001938.1, read as the reverse complement.
ACGGTAAAAAAAAAAAAAAAAAAAAATGCCGCCCCTTACAATAAACTGTCGTAAATACGGTTAGCGCACAGTTGTTTATGCAAAACGACCAAAACGAATTGAAAACTCGTTTATACTGTGGGCGATCGGACGGTGAAATTTCGTCTTCCGAAAATTGAATTCATTACAAGCGGGTGGTTGAACCGAGGCACAATGCCCACCTTCGATGTAAGAGAATATTATGTGGTGCGCATTGTTTTTATTTTGGATTCGCGACGGTCAAATACTGTAACGAGTGACGGCGAGAGAAAAAACACATTCGTGTTTATAAACGAAGGCCCGGCCCGTGCGGTCGCAACATCGTAATGTTAGGCGTGCAAATATTGTGTGAAAAATCGAATGTATATGGCGCTGCAAACGTTTGTTTCGTTTCAACGGTCTCGACCCGCGCGCCTTTACGACCGATTAGCCCGGCGACACGGACGGAAAACGAACGGCGTAGCTAAAGAAAATGGTTAACGTTCGGTTTTCGTACGGACGGTATCCGACCGCGCGGTCTCAATCGCGCGGTGCCGTTGTGCGACGGGACCGTCAGCGATAAGCGAAAACGCACAAATAATTCGTTGGCGGCCGGCGCGCGGTGCATTCGGACGGCAGTTAACGTTTGTAAAACCGGTGTGCGCGCGCACGGTTTCGATTTCTCCCGACAGTTTCCGCGTGACGCCTTCGCGTTTTTACGCGGTCGCGTAAACCGGCTCGCGGAGCCCGCGGTCGGGACACGGAGTGAGCGCACCGCACCGAAGAAACCCGACGCGGCCGCGAAACGCGATCGTTTTTACGACGAGGGGAGAGAAAAAAAACCCGAAAAACCCGAAAAACCTATCACCGCGACGCGTCTTCTGCGCGTTCGCGCGCGCACGGCGGACACGTTCGAAATACGTTGCCGACGCGGCGGACGCGATTGTCCGCGCCGCGCAGGGTCCGCGGGCAACTCGTGGTGCGCTCGACGAGTCGGCCGCCGCACAAGAAAAACAACAATCTTAATAACACGCGCTTTTCCCCGCGACGCGGACTTCCGTACGCCGCGGTGCGCCCGTGCCGTTCCGGACGGAGAAAATGATAGCGGCGAATGTCCGCGCGCGCGGAAACAAAAACTGATCGCGCCGTTGTTCCGTTCGAATACGGCGGGGGCGCGGACGAGTTCGTTTCGAGTCCCCGTATTAAACTTTTAAACCGAAGGCGATCATAACAACGAACACAGCGGCCGACGGCGGGCACGCTGAAACACACGCGCCGTCGTAATTTTGTCGCGCGCGATTAACAACCGCGTTTCGCGTATAATTGACAGTTGAGACAACACGTTTGCGTGGCGCAACGCAAATAGTGTGCGTTCGATTTTGAAACAATCGTAGGAAAAAAAAACCGAAAAAAATTTTTTTTTTTTCCCGCGCCTATTGAAGTCACGATTTGTCGTTAACAATAATGACACATCGATCGCAATACAATATTACGGTCGTATAAACACCTATACACGTACATAACCGAGTTTCTGGATTTGATTTTATCGTTTTCGGTTACGGCGACAATCGGTTATCGTGACTAATATTGGCTAGTTCAAGTTGAATCGCAAACGGTTCGTGCTGTAGGCACTTAAACGTTCCGTTTACGAACGCCTCAAACGGCATAACGATATGTCCGTCCTCCGATTTACGGCTCGTAAAGATTTTATTGAGAAATCCGAGTGTTCGACGTCGGATTAAACGGTTCGACGGCGGTATTATACACGACAACGGCACGGGCTGGCGCAGGTTCTAACGGAGCCACAATATTACTGAAAAACCGACGACGAGACTAAATATTCAAACGTGGGGAGATTTAATTTTTGTTTTTTCCTACGCGGAACCGCCTAGAATGTTGCTTTGTTTAAAGTTTATTATTAAACGGAATTTTCCCGTATACCGTACATCTTACACGCTGGTAAATAAAAGTAAAGTTTATGATTTAGTTTTTGTACGCATAAACTCGAATAAACCGAGTTCAGAAAAAATTCTGCATCAAAAGAATATTAATTCGGTGAAGCGCCGTCTAAACGCGCATAGCCTTTTGCAGTAAAGTTTACGTTTATTTTTTAAATTCTTATCGATAAAACCGGCGACGTGCGACGGCTGGAAAATGTTGAAATATCATCACTGCAGATTTATGCAAATAGCGCGTGACATTATTATTTAGAGGACGTTATACCCGCATGTACCACCCGACTACCGGATAATGTGCAAAACCGATGCTTACGCAGAACAAGTAAAACAAGCTTAATTTTTGATTTTAGAGCGGAAGTACCTGTTATGAAACTCATAAAGAACAATATTTTTGGATGGAACGGCGTAGGAGTTTTTTGTATTATGTGCTGTTCAGAAAGTTACAGTTATTTAAAAAAACAAAAGAAAAAAAAAAATCCTTCTGTACCTTTTATATCGAACTGTATATTTTGAATCGTACGAAAACCCAATGACATTCCCTCCAAAATATTTTTCTCTAAACATTTTATAACAGACGTACTCATACTCTAAAATCCACGTCAACCCAGTCTTACCTATTCTGCGTAAATATTGTTTTTGTATGTTGACCGGTGGTTGGACTGAGACAGTAGACGCGGGTATAATATCGTCTCAAGTATTTCGTTCAGTACCTAATTGCCTATGATCAAGTATAATGCGTACGCTCATAACCAAAGACCGGATTTAATTTATATTGCAACTCTTTTTTTTTGCAACAAAGATAAATCAAATCTGATTAAATGTATGGCCGGTGCATACTAAAAATATTCTGCCCGTTTAATTTTATAATGCAATTTTTTTTCAACTTTCGACGTTTGTGCAATTTTTCGCAATTTTCCCACGTTTTTAAATCGTGGGCGTTTACCGTTCGTCTGGAATTTTCTAGAAATTTGGAGGGCCCAGCGAGCGTCTATACATATGTATGGTGGTAAATAAACTCGACGTAGTGGTACAGCGATTCGTGCGCGTTTACCGGCTGTTACTTAGGTTCTTTGGTCAGTTTGACCGCACAGTGAACGTATTCGACGAAATGCTTTAAATTAAATGAAATTTTGAAAAGTAAAATTTCGAATTGGATTGCTCCTTACATTGAAAATAAAAAAGTATTTTCGTCAGATGGAATGGTTATATATTGTTTCGTATGCAGCAACTCTGTGTCTACTGAAAAAAAAATCTATTAGATCATCATTCGGAAACAGGTAAGTTTTGTATTTTACGCTCATACTACACGTAATATACTACATATTATTTCAAAAATGCATGTATATTTTTTTGGTTCAACACGTAAATGCATTATAAAGGAATAAAGAAAAAAACGGCTTTTGATTACTTCTTAAAATTCTAATAGTAAAAATGTATTTTTTAAAGATTTATGTAATACATTTGTCGCCGCAAATATTCCTTTGCATAAGCTGGACAATCGTGTGTTAAAATCGTTTATGGAAAAACATACTGGCAAATCAATTCCATACCTAATATTTATAAAAACGGTTATGGATCAAATAATTAGTAATTTTGCAAATAATTACGTTTACAGAATTGTTGACGAAACAACCGATCCAAGAGGTTTGTATAAATAATTTTTTTAATTTCTCATATAATAAAATACACAATTTTCGTTTAGGTTTGGCTATTGCAAATTTATTAACAGGTAAATTAGATGGGACGCCTATTAAATCATATTTAGTTGCATGTAAATTAGAATTAGAATCCACCAATTATGAAACTATTTGTCAGTTTATTAATTCCTCGTTAAACATATTTCCCGGTATTAAACAAAAAGTATTATTTTTTTATTAGCGATGTTGGTACTTATATGATCAAAGTAGCAAAAACATTAAAAATATTTTTCCTGAAATTAATTCACTTTATATGTACGGCGGTTAATAGAGTTCCAGAGAAAATTCGAGAATTGTATCCCGACATTAACGAATTGATTAACAATGGTAATATATTAAGTACCTATTTCAAATTTAAATACATATGTAACTAATTTCGTTTATTTCAGGATAAAAAGGTTTCCTAAAAGTACCATCGAGAATAAATAAATACAGAAAAAAACCCAACCGGGTATACCTTTACCACCCGAACCTATTGTTACAATGTGGGAAACATGGTTAAATACTGCACTTTTCTATGCAAATAATTTTGAAGAGTTTAAAAATGTAATTGAAAGTTTAACAGACGACGCTACAAGTGTCAAAAAGCTGTAACAGCTTGTACAAACTAATGCAGTCAAATGTGATTTAGCATTCATAAAATTACACTTATCCGAGTTATCCATGAATCTTAAAAATTCGGAAGAACTTAATAGTGCACTACTGAAAAGCAATGATATTTTTAAAAAAATTGAAGATATTTTAAAAAAAATGTATTTTATATTTTTTATAGATACTTTAATATCCCAGGTCCGATAAGGGAAAAAAATTTAAAAAAAATGTATGTATGTAATTGAAAACAATGAAGGGTATAAAACTTTAACTTACTTTGAAGTCTTACTATGAAGTCATGTCAGGTAAAGCAAATGTTAATTTAGATATAACGCCTACTTTATTAATTTATTTAGCTAGTGTAGACGTGTAGAACGTAGTTTTTCTTTGTACAAGTATATTTTAAGTAATAGAAGATTTAATTTTAATGAAAATAATTTAGAAATGTATCTAATTATCAATTTTTATTAAAAAAAAGTAACATTTATATAATTTTTTTTTTTATATAACTTTTGCATTTTTATAGTGAAATTTGTACGTATTTTTTGGTGCAATTGTATAATTTTAATATGCAATTTTTGTGTTTTTTAAATGCAATTAAATCCGGTCTTTATTTATAACATACATAATCTAACTTTAAAAATTTCAAACACGGTAGTCTATCATCATTTATCGAGATATAATTTATACTGTTACATCGATGATAATAGTATCAAGTAAATAATAATGTAACAATTTCACTTGTACGAAGAAATCAATTTGAAGACAAGTATAGGGAATATATGTAAAGTAACGATGAAAATCTGTCATAGAATTTATTACAGAAATTGAGAAGACACCGCCCCGACGATAACCCAGTTGAGATAGAGCTCATAATAGTATTAAACAAAATTATTTTTGCGTTATTGTAACTCATCTATATATGTAATACATTAAACTCTATCTGCTCTTGATGGTTGTATAATGTACGATGTGTAAGTAGGTGTACGATTTTGTGGAATGTTGCCAAAGCTCGACCTTTGAGTAAAGAAATACATACCATATAAAATGCGATTCGAATGCACTAGAGTAATCAGAAAACCGCTATTTCGGGCGAGAGTCTTAAAAACTATAATTTTTAGGTCTCTTAGTGGTTTTCCTAAGCAAGGTGACTTGTATAATTGACCGTATAGTTACAATGGCGTGTGCAGGAGCACGTTAGAGGTTACATCCCTCACCTCATTCACTTAAAAGTACAAAAACTATGAGTATTTAATTTTTAAATTATATATTTCAGTCGAGGTACGTGGGAAAAAGTTCAAATTATTGAATAAAAATACAGGGCTTTTTAGATCCTACATTTACATTATCATTATCCAGTTAGATATAAGAAAAGCAGATCTGACGATTTATTCATGAGTCGCGATTACTATTTACTAAATCCTCTCTAATTGAAAGTATTTTTAATATTTTCAAGAATGACAAAGACCCACAAATACAAAAAAAAAATATATATATATATATTATCAGATATCTACCTAATAAGTATGGAAGTAATATTTATAAGCTAAAAACGTTACAGTTGTATTTATACATGTAGTATACAATGACTAGTACTTATATTTTTTGTATTTCTATGTAGCACTCTGTATAGTGATTCATTTATCGTTAACACCGGCATGTTTTCTACGGAGATTTTCTATTTTTTAAATCATTCAATGTTCTTATTTAAAATATATATTATACACTTTACTCTTATTTGTTACTAAAATAGACACATTGACTAATCAATATGATTTATCGTCCCGCATTTCTTTACTAACTCGGATTCGAGTACATTCTACCTAATTTAGTATTTTATTTTAGTAATATCATAACATTATTATCAATTTTATTTTAACTATACAAGGGGCTTCAACCACTGACTCCCTCCACGCACCGCATGCGTATTGTAACGACGTAAACGACGTTTGTTGCACAAGACGTGATGCACGTCGATAAACGTTTATTATTATTTGATGAAAAAGACGTTATGTTGCCGGGTAACGAAAAATAAAATACTAGGTACACCACGTACACCACACGAAAAACTCGATTGTATTATAGCGAGAGATCGGAGATAGGTAGGTATATATTGTGTATATACCTACATCTGCACGATGAATCAATCAAAGAGAAGTATGTGGCTTTATTGATATTGCATATCACAATAGTGACACTTGAATTCAATAATATCGCTTGAAAATAGACAAATTAGTAAAAAATAATCCATAGTAATAAGTGTATTGTTATTGTGTGCTTTTAGAACAATTTTATTAATAATGCACGTTGTGATATTAAAAGTGATGCTTGGTTATATTGACTAATTATCTATAAAATTGCGATTAAATTGTCATTATTATACTCGTAATATATTGGACCTGACAAAAAATTAATTAATTTTCGTGTCACATACTCACGTGGTATCCCTATGCACATAATTTATGGACATTTCACATTTTTACCTATGGGCCACAGATGAAATGTCAGGTGGGAACACAATAAGAACAATTCTCAAAACGTAGGCTAAATAAAGGTTTAAATTTCAAAAGTTATTAAACAAAAAATAAAAGTTATAATTTTTATTTTTATCGTACCTATTATTTTTTTTAGGGGTGAGCAAATGCCAGTCTTTCCCCTCCCTCACCCCCACGGGTGCCCATAACGTTTCTTCGTTACGCACAATTATATATATATATATATACACTTGTCTATATTCACCGGTAAGATATATAAAACCTTAGAACTTAAATAAAATATCAGAAAAAAAAAAAAGGAAAACATGTTTAATTTGATTTCATAAAGCGATTTCAGAAACGCGAAGCTTCATAATAAACGTAATTAATTTTACAAGCGTTTTTCACTCTGAATTTTATTTTTGAATAATGTAAAACAATAAATCTTTTAAACACGACTCGGCGCGCGATGACTGATGCGGTCCTTAAGATATTTATTATAGACTATACGGGTAGGTAATAAACAAATTAAATTTCCTTTGTGGAAGTTGTAAAAAATATTATACATATTACGTGACGTTGCGCACCTAATATTCATAATTTATTATTTTCCCCCGCCGACGTTTTATCATACTATTGGCGTTGTTTTTATTTTATACCCGCGGTTTGTAATTTAATACTCATATTTCCCGTACATCATCGAAATCTTACGACCGCGTATTTGTCTATCCGTTTTGACGACTCGAACGTGAGAAATGCCCGACGAACCGATTTCGATCAATAACTTACCAGCGGCGGAACCGAGAGAGTGGACCCCGGGTCCGGAACCCAACCCCCCCTCCACGCTTTGAACGGTATAAATGATTTTGATTTTTTTTTTAATTTCCATTTTGTATATCATTTATAAATTATAATTTTACAGTTTCAAAACATATCATACAGAAAATGCAAACTCGGAAAACACTTTGAACGGATTAGCTCCCCTCAATATGCACATCATCGCAAGTGCCGGCGTATTAGTATTGTCGATGTATTACTATTATGCAATTGAAACACAGCTCTTTTTTTGCTTGTGGTAGTTATGGTGTCTCACTAAAACATTATAAAAATTTCATTAACTATTAAGTGCATAATATATAACTTAAACAGTTTGTATTTTGTTGTACAATGAAATCATTTGTTAATTATGTTCAGACTCCCCCTTTGACAAATCCTGGTTGCGCCGCTATAAGAATGTTTAGAATGTATACTGCCGTACGCACTTCAAACAGACACCTGCAGATACGCCAGGTAATTTATAGAGAAAAAGATTTACCTTCATAAAACATTTTAGGAACTCTCAATTTAAAAGAAAAAACACAACGACGATAATCCAATAACGCGCCGCATAAATCAACACAAATAAAAAAAAAAAATTGAGATTCTTACGAATTAAAATCTTGCGAATTATTCATTCGTTGTCTCACTACAAGTTAAGCTTTACGCGTTTCGTTCTTGTTTGTATTTGCGTATTTATGCGGTGATTTAAATGTTTATTATCGATGTTAAACACACTCATGGCAAAACTTTAAGTTATCACAAAAACTTTTGTCGACAAGACTGCGTAAAACAAATTTCCCCGTTAGTCAATAGAAAGTTTTCCATTCAATATATAATAATAATTTGTTGCACATCGTTAATAATAATAACACGTGGTAAAATATTAAAAGTACGCTAGGGTGGAATATGATTACTACCTAAAGGTACCTAATATTACAGCTATATTATTTTAATCTTTTGCAATAATATTTAGCGATACGTTCCATTCATCGATATTGTTTTTAAGATTCGTAACTTCAATAGCACGAATTCAATACAAATCAATTCGATTGTAATTAAATTATTAGCCGAATGTTCATTAAATTGTAATAAACATAATACTATTATATACCTGTATAACACACACAAAAATAAAGTTAACAAAATATTATTTTGAATTCCGTACGGTGTAGAGAATTTAAAACCCCGTACAGTAAAGAGTATAATATTGAAAACAAATATATTGATTTTGAAGTGATGCGTTTTTTTTAGATTCTGAACGTATCGAAAATGTGTGGGTTTTACTGTGTGTACTTATAATTTTTTTCTAGTGTTTTTTTTTCTGTCTGTTATTTTTCTACTGAAAATATTGCTCGAAACTTTGGACGTAACTTTTATTTTAAAAACAATATTTTCTAATTGAAGAGGTCACTTTTTAATTTTCTTTATAGTTGTCTTATTAATCGGGAAAAAAGGTAATATTTGCAGATTACTCATCAATATCCGATAATTTAGTTGAAATAATCGAAGAGACCTAAACTTTTGACCGAATACTTATATTAACCATTTTTAATCTATTTACAACCAATCGTAAATTTCGAGTTTTTTGTTTTATTTAGTTTTATGTGGATACAAATTTATTTGACTAGTCATAAATGCTTGGAAATTTAATACAAGATTTATCATAAGTTTTTCTTGCTGCATTCTAAAAATATCGAAAATCAGTAAACGAATTATTTTTTATACATTTTTAAAGTTTAACTTTTGATGAAAATCGTAAAATCGCGAAATTTTCACGCACTTTTAAACGGTTAAATGAATAAAAAATGTTTGGCCTGGTAAAACGCTCGACAATTTAATATAATATTCTTCAAACGTTTTTTTAAAAATCTCAAAAATTGTGACGTTTAAAAAGACTACAATTTCGAATTTCGCACAGTATAGTTTTTCTTTGACAATGATTTATCGTCACGTACAACAAATATAAATTAAATAGTCCTATGTACAAACTTTACCAAATTCTCATATGCAACAGTAATACGACCCGTCAGCAGTATCAGCTCAGTTTTAAAAATGTTCATTAAATTCGTTTTTAGATAAAACGATTATTCGACATCACTGCAGTGTTTGTATATTAAACAACTCCCACACTGTCATTCTCTCGATCGCTGCTGCAGTGTGAGTGAGTATATGTAGGCGTATGTAATCGCATACTGAATGACGTGCCAAAAAAAAAAAAAATATATAGACAGCTAATAACTGTCAATATGGAAAATCGATTGGCGCGAAATTTTAATAAATATAATGTACGATTATATAACAACTGATATAAATTCACCGATCAACACCGACCGCCAAAAAATAATACATGTAATCGTGATCTGTGATTGTTTATCAGTAATATTACTGCAGACAAATAATAATAAATGGTACAGAATGTTCCACGAAGATAATATGATCATTATTGCGATATCTTGAAAATTAATAAATTTTTCCGGGCATTTTTTATGTCCCGTCAACCCGTTGACGGGCTATTCTACTTTTAAGTTTGAGTTGGGGTAGAGTTCACCACCAAAAATATAGGCAAAAAAAAAAAATGAAAGCATACTGATACGAGAGCTACTTGTGTTTTTAAATTGTAATAAAAAAAAAACGAATTCGAAAAAAGTTATAAACTTTCCAAGGTATTGCAACGATCGTATATTTGTCGGATACTCTGTTTAGTCTATAAACGGCCTGTTCGTCGTATTCGCTGTTTCTCTGTTCTCACCATACCTAAACACAAAATACACACGAACAATTTTGGTACAAACAAAATGCAATATTAATTTTTATATTTTATAAAAACGAACGGTAAGTACTTGACGACGAAAATAAAACGAAGGCCAGTCCGTCCGCGTAATTATATATGCTAATCTAGCTCGGCACCGTAGTGCTTTATATTCAGGTACAGCAACGGAATTTTTGGTACAAAATATTTAAATAATTCATCGAATTTAACAAATGGAGCGCTGAACGATTACTATAGGGTATATCATAGCAGTTTAAGATGCACTTCGTACAGTACTTGCAGCAGCAGAATCCAGCATAGTGCCGAGATCGATTAACATACGCAAAAATTCAGTCAGTCCAACAACAAAAGCTTTGATTCGAACATAGCAATATTATCGTATTGCGGTTTTCCGAGCGGTATCGTTAGGGATGACTGGATATTTGCCCAGGTCTTCGCGCTTCTAAAATATCTCACCCCAATAGAGAACCCGAGCAGAACATTTTTTTTTTTTTGTTTTCAACCGCAGGCCATATTTTTAGCCGCAGACACAGCATTTGATTATAGAAATGAAATAATCAGATTTTACATCACATTAGGTAGGTACATAACCGAGACTTCATCTGCAATTGTATATTATTATTATTATTTTCTTTCCGAACTGATGGAAAAACGGTTTATCACGATGGAAGAACTTATTTTAAGGGGATTGAAAGCTGTGGTTTTCTGTCTTTGTTACGTGCACACACGCCATAGGAATTTATAAACGTATTTTATTTCCGACGTAGACACCAATGGATCTATAGTGAAGTGATACGCATTTTGAAAACAGATTTTCGAATCTTCCGTCAAGTCTAAATGAGATTGCCTTTCTTGGAAAATCGCAATCGGTAATTTTGTATTATATAGCAATATGTGTTTACGTAAAAGCACCTAAGCAGAGATGGATCGATAAAAGCAAGAGGCATTAAGACAACTAGGGATAGACAATGTTAGTGGATTAACTCTGGATTGAAACAGGTGGAAAAAAGTTTATTTTGCAACCATAGACTTCAAATAATGGCACCTAATGCTAAAAGAAGAATAAGAAGTAATATATGGTTTAAATACGCGTTTTAGATACACTATAAATAGTACAGGGTCTTCTAAATTGTATTTTTCCATAAAATCCTTATTTTTCCAAAAACTGGCTTATATTTAAAAAACTTTTTGGCGTGCTATAGGTATTTAGTCCGTATTTTATTCACACTTATTTTTGGTAGGTGAAATTTCTACCCACTTTCGATATTCAAATCATTATAAAAACGAATTCTATAAACAGTTGAAGTTTTAATTTAAATAAATATCCATCAAATGTGCATTTAAATGTAAAATCTATGTGAAAAAAAGTGTATACTTTTTGATAAAACGAACAAAGTTAATGTGTTCGTAGGGCGTTCTCGGGATTGTATATTATAGTGCAGTATAATATCGTCACAAGTAGGTAATAATGTTATATTGTATTGTTTACTGATACGTATTATATTTTATGAGCTATTACCGTTGATTATAAATCAGTATTTATAATCTGTTGTGTAACTAAATGGTAACGATTCGAAATTCTGGTCGTTGTCGAAACATATTATTTTGATATTGTAATAAACAGTAGGTATATTATATTGTTCAAGATTGTTGTGTAATAGCGAAATGGTAAAATTAGAGCTCAATGTCTCCCTCCCCCCTATAAAATTCTCAAATAAAATTAACTTCAATCGTTTGTGCTCAACCCCTTTCCGAGTTATCTGACTTTTAAAATGGGGGGAGGGGGCTGGGGACATGGAACTTAAAATTAGAAAAAAAAAATGTACGACCCGCAGTGGTTTTCAACATATTTCTGAGAATTTTAGATATCCGTTGACAGATGCATTTTTTTTTTTTTTTTAGACGATTTGAGATTTTATTGATATTATATTGGTACCTCCCCCCCCCAGTAAATCCACACGCTGATAACTCGTACAAGTATAATATAATATTAGACAGTAGAACTTGATTGGGAACGGAATATGTATACTTTTCTTCTATACATTTTTAAATTTTATAAATTGCATTGTGCCTGTTTGAATATTTATTATTTGTACGACGCATTTAGCATACACCTCTAAATGTTGTAGATAGTACTTTTTTCCTCGATTCGTGGCGCTGCCAGTGGTACAAAATTTTAAAAATGCGAAACAAATTATTACAATTGTGTTTGGGAAATATATCGATTTGAAAAGTATAAAAACATGTTCTTCGCCATTTCAGGAATATATAATCATACGATTTAACATGTTTAATAATTTAACCCCCGCTCTACCCCCCCCTCCATGCAATTGAAAGTTACTTCGTTAAAATAACTATACGTATTAAATTCGAATCAAACGGTAAATACTCAAAGAAACGGCGTTGTTCTAGTGAATAATAATAATTATGAGAACAACGATCAGTATAATAACAGCAAAGGATTGGTGTATATATTTAGACGGGTTCTTAATTAAATCTCTCCGTTCCCCTTAACCATACTTTAGTTTACATCGGTTTGATAAAAACGTTAATTTTAATTATAATTGTCACGAGAAGTCGCTACGGAAATGTATTGTGTAAAGCGCAAGCTTCTTCTTGTCTGTCCGTTTTCATTCCAAACATTCGGGGCGGACCCAGGACGAGGGTCCTCCTGAACCGGGACGCGTAAGACACAAGAAAATAGCACGCAGAAACGTCATAATCGAAAAGATAATTACAATAATAATCGGTTAATAATAATATCATTGGTTTTTAAATGTTTTTGTTGCTCAGACGTTTTCACATCGCGCTGTTTCGCCTGTTACCTGCCCGATGTGGTTTTACACAACAAGTCGATGTTTATTTTCGATTAAAAGTCCGACATGAGTAGGCGAGACTGGCAACCCCATTGGTTTCATTGTTCTACGCAAATAAAATTCCCGAATATTATTTTTCCGTGTATTATTTTGCCAACGTATACAACCCGCCTCATAAACTTCCGTGATAAATACATTAACATCTGGGAAAAAACATTACATTCCCGTCCAGAAACGAGATAAGATTCGACGAATTTCTAAAATTTCTCCTTATATTTGCGAATCGTAAATCTGCATCGCAATATAATATTTATAATTACTTACCGTGAAAATATTTTACGTAGTTTCGATAAATTGATACTATTACACTCAATAATAATATCGTCAACCATGTACTATAATCTTATTTCTGTTTTCCGCAACTCGTAGAAAATTATACGAACATCGACTTTTATCCCACATTTTTCGAAAAGGTGGTAAATCCAATGAACGAAAATATTATTAATTTTCCATTTGATTCATCCTTTCCGAGTACCCTCCCAAATCCCTCCCGAGTACCCTAGATAGTAATAAAATAATTATTACAACCTAAAACGTATTTAATGTTTTGTTATAATTTATGTACATAATAATGTAATAAATGTTTACTTAAATTGTGTAGGTTTTACAGACAATAAAGTCGTTAAAGGAAAAACGCATGATTTTCCTATGAAAGCCCAAGAACTTTTATTCATCAAAGAAAACTACGAAAATCATGGCAAGGATGAAAATAATGATGAAAGCAAATAAACTTTCTTCGATAAAGTAATCGAAACCTTGTACTCGTGTATTGTCTAAACGTCCCGATCAAGACGGGACAGCACCGATTTCTTAACGCGTGTCCCGTTAAATTTTTAAGTCTAGTTTGGACAATAAAATGCACCGACCTTCAATAAACGTTCACTTTTTTCCCGGTTCGGTAATTTCGTTGAAATCGTATTTTCCGCATTTTATTAACAAAAAATATGAATACAAAGAGTATAAAAACGTCAAATACTATATTGATATATTATTAGATTATCAGTATTTATTGCACTATAAAAATGTATTCATCTGTTATCAGTTATTAATTATCATTTTAATGTTTTTCAATTGCAAATTAACAATTAAAAAAAAACAATTAACTATTTCATTATTTGTATTAGTAAATGTATGGAGATACTTAAGGCTGTTTTAATAATATTATACATTTATGTTAAGATTTCAAAACTGTTTTAGTAGTTTGATTATTATTTTTGTTTTATTTTTTTTGTAAAGTTTTCCGGTTCTCCATCCTAGTAATCCCATCGTCCCATTTCCTCAAGACCTCACCACTAGTTAAGCCGATGACTTGTGATCACATTTAAGTTTAGGTGAGGGCAGAGTAGTGAAACATTTACAAAGTAAAATTAGAGTAATATAATATTCTCAATTCCCATGGGAAGTCTTAGTTCTTAATGCATTCAATAATTCAAACTTATTGGCGTAGGTATACAAATATCGGGAACAATGATTCACGCAGTGTTTGGAAAGAACGCGTTCAATTATTACCCAAACATAAACGACATTGTTTTTGTTAATTTAACGGTCATTTGATAAAAAAAAAAAGTCATAATATTATTACCATTACAATTACAAACAAAGATAATATTGGCTAGCAACGGGTTTGAGCCTCCCATTCGAAAATCCCAATTAGTGAATAAATTTCAATAATAAGGGAAAAATTGTATATAGATACTACAAACAACAAAAAGAAATGTCTAGTTAAACATTAGAAAAATATAAAATAAACATTGAATTACATTAAAGAGTAAAGGTGAATAGTTATTTTTGTGACACAATTTTATAAAAATGCGTTTGGCATGTACAATTATCTAGATACGTACGTAATATTATTTTGTGATATTCCTAGCTAATACATAAAATAATAACTAAAAAAATCGCGTGCACTTATCTTGGCCGGGCACGCATTCGTAATTTTTAAAAACTGTGACAGATTCTAAAGAACTTTTAGGTATTGAATCACTTATAGCATCTAAAACCACAAACATGTGACAAAAACACGAAACAATATTCCTGCAGACACGGCCGAAATATATTATAAAAGAAATGTCAATTATTATCCATTTCTTAACAATCTGCTAAGCGGACTAGCGGCCAGATTTTCTAACCATCACGAAAAGATCGGGAACCTCCAGATTTAACCGCCAAAATGTTTTAAAAGTATAAGAATGATGCTAAAAACAAATTCGACATATTTCCATAAGATATGTCTGCTAATAGAAAAACTTGAATACCTGTTGTATGAGTATCGATTATGGACCAAAAAGTGGAAAGAAATATGTGATGACTTAAATGAGTTAAATGCAATGAAACACTGGAAAAGGGTAATAAATTATTTTACCCTCTCATTTATATACTCTTCTTAAAATTTTGGCCACTCCTTCTGACGACGTCAACTACGATCGTGGAACGTTCCTTTTCAACATTAAATTGCTTAAAGACGTATTTACAAAACACAATTGATCAAAAGCGACTAACTGGACTAGCTCTTCTAAATATTTATAGAGACGTTATTGTTGATTCTTTAAAAATTGTGATATCTGATATCTAAGTGTAGCACGTTTTCTGAAAGGAAATCGGTGAAGGGAGGTTCTTTACGGAGCTCATTTTTCGATTTTCTCAGGAGTTTTTTCATTAAATTTGAAAAACTGGGAAAACATGGGAAAATCGATAAAAACGTAGGAAAACTGGGGAAATTGGTATAACATTAAACAAATATTATTAAAGAAAATATATAGAGGCTATTTAATTATTTTACTATAATATGGCATATATATATTGTTGACAAAGCATCACTATCAAATGAACTTCACTCAGAATCGTTTTTTCAAAAGCAATTATGGTTTATCGTTGCTTACAGATATACATTAAATTCCCGTCTGTATCTTACCTACCCAACTTCCCACCTACACCAGTGGCTACACTCGTCCCCATTATCTTACCTTTTTTTTTTGGTATTTCAAACTCAAAAACACGTTTTTTTGAAAAATCAAGCATCTTGAAATTTTTGAGTGACTTTTTTTGAAAGTACCGTTAAATTATGCATGTAAAAACATACATTTTGGAAAAAAAAATTCAAAAAAATTGATTGGGAGCTAAACTGTTTTCGTTCCAGAATTTTAGGCATTACAACCCCCACAGGTTTTGTTTTTGGTATGGGAATCTATTAAAGGTAACAATTGAATTAAAAAGTGTGTCTCCTGAAATCATATGTTTTTTAGGCCCAAGCCTACGCCCCTGATTACAAATTACAAACACTATATATTATACTGCATTTTTTGTTAAGTAATATTATTTCGCGTGAACAAATAATTATTCGTTATTAGAATACTTTTAGTTAAATTAAATTGTATTAAATACTTGTTTATTAATTAAAATAATAATAATGTAACAATATTGACGAGAATGAAATGTTTTTTTTTTTTTTTTTTTATATGAGCGACTCCTTCATCACTACCTATATCACAAAAAATGTACACATTTTTATTCGGAGTTTCGTAGAACATGCACCGTTGCAAAATACCTTTGATGTTTTTGTCTATTATTTCTTGTTGTAATTACTGATGGAATTTGTTTAAACCTACACATCAATATTAATATCAAAAGGGCGCAATTTAATTTAGAAATTTATGTTGAACTGCGTATTTTCGCGCTATCTCCTGTAGCTCAAAGTCATCGAAACTGTATAATGAAAAACATGTTATCAGAAAACTCGTTGAAATACACAAAATTATTTTTAAATTTCACATTTGAAACCGTTGTTATTATATAGCGTATTACAATGATGAGATATACATTTTCGTGTATCACTTTGCCAGATTTTATTTGCCGAGCCAAAGTAACAGGCAAGAATGTAACAGAGGTCCCGAACCATGCAGATAATATAATATTATACGCAACCATTATTTCCACGGGGTGTACGCACACTGCTACTTATATTTTTTTTAACATACGTATGTTTTTATCACGCGGGACCGTATTATTGTATTATATGTAATAATATCCATCTGCCCGATCGAATTTTATTTTCAACGTATTATATAATATACCTATATATGTACTATCGTGCTCGCCGATAATGCCATTTATCTGATTGCATGCCTTTGTATATCGATATGTTATCATCGATACAGAAAAAAATGGCCTTTCGGGTTGTATCCAGGGATGTGGTGGAGGGTGTACGGCGGTACACCTTCTGATCAACCTCTCTCTTGACCTCTCGGACATAGTGAAATCACGAAATGTATTGTAAAAATATTATTATTATTATTATTGTTATTTTCATTTTTGGTTGATTACGAAAACATGTTATTTACTATTTATACCCTCTACTAAAACATTAGGTTAGACAGCGCACTTGCGGATATTACGCTTATACCTAATAATGGTGCGATTACAACTTATAGAATACCCTCTGCTTTTTTTACGATTGCAGCACTGATTGTATCGGTTGTTAAGTACATACGCAGTTACAATATTGTTGCAAACTTGACTAATTTTTCAATGAAACAATGCGAACGCGTGGGCTTTTTAGAACTTTAATAGTTTTGTTTTGATTATTGTTTTTTTTTTCTGTCGCCCGAGTTTGAGTCAATTTTATTTAAAGTTTTCAAGTTTAATAAATTATTAGGTCCGTTGGATGTACAACTATCTGCAGCCGCCTCTCCCCCCGCCGTTCCCTGAAATACTCAAATACAAATCAAAGCTATACGCCATTGGTAGGTACATCGCATCTCTATTTGAACAAATTATCATTTAAATTAAATTCTTATAGCAATGGTAATATTATTATTCTGTATTATAGTTTTAATGACAACGAATTAATATTATAATATACAGAAAACAAAACTAATGGCATTCTTTATAGAAATAAAGCCACACAACCGTTTTAAAATAAAATATCGGATATAATATCATGAATATTAAATAAGCCCTGAGAAAATTGCGTGCAAAACGTAATTTTGGAATAGGTGGATATAGATCGGTATATATAGGTATTGTACAGTTTTAGGTAGCTAAGTTTATAATACACAACTAGGCCAACGATGACGTAAAATATGCCAATTTTCTTCAACGCACAACCGAATATAAGTACCAATTTCCGAAAATTTAATTTGATTTCAGTGAAGTAATTCGGTCATGTTTGTGGGGGGGAGGAAACCTATTGCACCCCTCCTATAAAAAAATGTAGTTTTTATCATATAAACACTTCTCAATACAAATAATAAATATACAATCGCTGTGATCAGTATACATTAAAATAAATAACATAATATTTAAATATTCACATTTACATTTAAACTTAAACTTTATTAGTATTTAGATACAATTTTATTAAAAATGACAATAGATCCAAAAGATCCACTTTACGCAGCCTTAATCCTAATTCATAACATACTTCTTCAGAGTCAATTTTAACCTTTTTATGAACAGCTATAACGTACCAAGACCATTTTAATCGATTCTGCGGAATAAAAAAGTAGTAAAAAATTATATTATATTTTAAATTAAGGTTCAAACCTCAGACATTGTGTTTCTTAAATACGTTTTCACTCTTTTCAGAGTTGAAATCATTCATTCTGGCGATAATATTGGCACTGGTAAAGTGCATAGCACTTTTAGGTGAAATAAATATTGGGGTAGATGTTTTTATTACTTATATCTAGTGTCTCGAGTCGGGTACTTTGTATTTGTTCAGGTCAATTTCAGAACACTATCATAATAACTCACGTTTTTTTTTTTCAATTGTATATATAACTAATGAAATTGATTTGCATTGCACAGTTGTTATTTAGTATAAACTGAGCATGGGGATTCGGGTTTTGTTTTTATTATTTCCATGAAATATTCTGTAGTGTATAAAAAAATATTAAATAATAATATTTTCAGTAAAATAAGTGCGTGAATGTGTTAAATAGTTTTATAAAAAATGGCCATATCACGCCACTAATTGATTTGTATAATTGATGATGTATACGTTCGTCGATATAATAGATCAGTATCGAATCATTAATAACTATCATGAAAATTTTAATAATTGTAAACTATAATTTACAATCATCGTGAATATTGTTAGTATAGTGAGTACTGAGTACATACCTATATGAAATACATAAAAATTGAATAATTTAATTAATAATAGTTAACAATAAACTGGTTCAGAACGGTATAATAAGAAAACAATTTAAAAGTGCCGATATGGGTACGATCCTTTTCGTGACGCGTACGCCGAATGATCTTTGTTAGTTTATGCAAATAGTAATCGTTATGCGTTTAAATTTTTTTTTTTAAATCAACTTGAATTTTATAAAAAAAAATATAATTATTTGTTTATTTGTTTTCAAATTAAACAATTGAATTGAATAGCAAAATAGCTAAATAACTAGGTATTATATATTATACCACACTGAATACTATAATATTATTGGTATAGACGATTTTAAATCGCGACTCCGCCCAGTTTTGTTATAGCATTATATTATTATGTATTTCCTTTGGTTAAAACTTTTCGGGACGATAAACATGCACCAGATCTCGTAAACGCGATGCGATTTGTGTAAATATACTTATAGGAGACTTAACACTGCAAATACGTCCTCGTTAAAGGCACAACTTCGAATTTCCCGCGGTAGCGAACAAATTTTAATTATGAATAAGAATATAATTATGTATGTATACATACACGCACAAACACACCTAGTTAATATTATAATGATAATAATCGTTCGCCGTGTGTTTTAATTAAAATGCTGAGCTCCTCTCGAAATCGGTTTTCGGATGCGGTCGTTTAAAATAATAATGCACCGCTATAATTTAGGCCATCCTGTTTATTTCAATTTAATTACGACAATTATCTATCGGTACGTCGCGCGTATACACCCATGTGGGTTTTTAAATGCCAACTTACAAAAGGTTTTCGTGTAGCTACCTGTATATTATAATCTGCCGCACTCTGTTGAAGTAGGTATTGTAGACACACGAATAATACTACCCGCGAAGTTGATTTATAAACAACCAACTATACAATATCGATCGTATGAAGGGCAGACAGTTACAATGCAATATTCGCGATCCAAAGGCGCGTTGAATGTTAGAACGTCATTTTTTCAATAAGATTATTCGCTATAACGATCGCCATAATATTGCTACAATAGTTGCCAATCGGTACACAATAAAATATTATTTCTATGCGTGCAAATTATTAATACCCGTTTTCCAGTACACCAGGTTAGTAAATACTCGTACAGAGTTAACGCGCGTCCCGACAATAAGGTCCGAAATATCCATAGCTCACAATGTTCGCGCCGCATATAGAACGCATTTACCTTTTATTCCGGTCCATAATTTTATTGTAATAAAATTGGTTTGCAGTGAGTTTTCAGAGGGTTCCGAGTAGTAATGCGAAATATGCATGCGACATAATAATATAATAGTATACATTCATGATTATAAACAGAATATTGAAATCCGATGATAGATCTATCACAGGCAGTTGTCTCCACGCCTCAACGGCTAATGATTTGTCAACTTGGTGGTCGAACTATCGTTTATAGCGATCTCCTGGCTTGAATACACGCAATCCAACCGAATAGCTCGTTGCTAACGAAAATTGTTTCACAGAACGGAACTCGGTTAAACAATTTTTACAACCAATTGGACCAAAACGCATACAAGTATTAACTGATCAATTGTATAGTAAAAGAGCACCGCTACCGGAATTATCCCCTCTACACAGTTAACGCCACCGCGTCCGCGCCGAATACGGTCTCCCAAATGATCTCCCCTATTAAATCACTACAATTTTACCGAATCGCTCGACGCGAAATACCGGGATTTAGAAATGTAAAATGCCTACGTAGCTTAGTAGCCGCCACAATTTTTTAAAAACTGTACCCCGCGTATGTAAAAAAGGCTAATATAAATATTCCGTGAAAATTTCCGGTCTCCACGATAATTTTTAATCCGATTACAACAAAAAAACGCACAAATCATAGTAAAACCTATAATGCGTCGCGCATTACAGGTCCGTTCCGATAAAAAACTTAAAAAATCGATTCGACTTTATGGCATTGTAGTCATTCGTCTCGTAAACATATTTTGCCGTACATATTAACGTGTATGTATATTCGGGCGCCGTATGATGTTCCATATATTTCACAAAATATCTGTAATAGCTATAATTTTTTAGTCTCAATTTTGAAAAAACAAAAAAAAAAATAGTTTCCCGGTAAATTTTTGATGTCTCGAGCTTCCGAGGAGAGGGGAAGTGGGGAGAGGAGATAACATAATTTATACAGAAGGCACGTCACACGTGACACTATATATATATATATATATATACACACAAATGTACATGGGTTACGTCGTGACATATGCGACACGGAATGTCAAGAAATAATATTACTTTACAAACCACGTTTATAAAATTTACGTGTTAAAGTTGTTCGTACGTAATAATAACGATAAATTATTAATTATAAAATACAAGGTAATTTTTTTTTTCTTTGTTTATACACGTGAAACTTCGTGTTTACGAAGTCCACCGGAACCTCAACATCTACGTTTTCGAATCTGTGTTACAAATAATACAGCGGTCATGTTTGAACGCGATATTTCGACATAGTCCGCGCCGAATTCAGTCCGTTTTGCCCACATGAATTCGAACGCCGTTCGCATTGAGTTCTCGTATCCGGACATGATGCAGGAAAAATCGAGGCGTTAGAATGATAACAATCGATAATTTTATCGTTGCCCCCCCCCCCCCGATATGTCCGGGCATTACTTGTCAATGTAACTGTCAATGTACTCAAAGTCAATGGCTATCGCCTCGGAATGCTCGGATTTTCCACTTTGACCGGGTACTTGGGTTTTCAAAGCGAACGGGAAAAGCCGAAAAATATGTACAATTATCCGGTCGTAATGATATTAAATAACTGCTATAAAAAAAAAAAAAAATTAAAAAAATAGGTCGGTTGTCTTGTGCAAACAACGTTGACCCGTTGCCGGCGCGGTGCTACTAAATAATAATAATTATAAAAAAGTAGTCGGCTTCCACGACTAAATATACCGTAAACTAAAATAATTATAGCGTATGTAATTTAAAAAAAAAAAAAAAAAAAAAAAAAGG
>CABPRJ010001938.1:306566-382343 GCA_902439185.1 Cinara cedri | reverse complement strand
AGCCGAAAAAAGCCGAAAAATATGTACAATTATCCGGTCGTAATGATATTAAATAACATACAATTATCCGGTCGTAATGATATTAAATAACTGCTATAAAAAAAAAAAAAAAAAAAAAAATAAAAAAAAAAAAAAAAAAAAAAACAGTGCGGTGTATTCCATGCATAACAACCGACTTTTGGATAAGTTATGGGGTGTCCATTATTGTTTGATCCGGACTGCATCGAGTATAGACGTACGTCGGGTGTCCAGAGGACGGGATACATTCCGGGAAACAAACTAAATCGGTAAGTTTTCATTAGACGTTCATTTATGATGGTCCCTGAAATTGAAGATTGCCAGTAAAATTCCAACTAGAGGTCCCAATAAAATTCAACTCGTTAAAACGTTTAACAGCGGTTTATCTGTAGTCCGCGATAACTTATTATTGATAACTTAACATTGAACATTTCCACATGTTTGTTTATTTTGGAATATGTTAATTTTTTTTCACAAAATGTACTGGCTTTACGCCCATTTACGATAGTACAATTAATACAATATTACAGCAATGAACAATGTGTACAACTAAAAACAAATAAATTAAAAAAAAAAAAATAACACATATTAAAATTTGCTAAAAACGCATAGCGGTGGAGCGGTTCGTTAAAACTATAATGTGTCGAGTAGGTTGAGTACGAGTGGAAATATTTGAGAGTAAGATGGGAGAATCATTTTGGCCGTTTGACAGTTTGGCCAAAACACTGAAACTGCTTGAACGTCTACGAAGATCCCAAACGACGGAACCGTACTCTAAAATTAGCCTAACAAGAGGACCATCAAGGGCTTTTTAAGAGAGATTTTAGCTTCGATTCGGATAAGAAACTCCGTGAGTTTTGAGAGTTTGACAAAACTAAAATCAGCGACGCGTTCGCGGAACGGCTCGATAGAAAACCCGCTTGTGGGACGGTAAAACTTTTAGGGGGATTTGCGGCGGCGATCGAAAGTGGAAAAATGATATTTGTAATCGCGTATTAATCTTTAACCCTGTAATTGAAATGCCCGGGAAACAACAGCGCCGTTTAATTCGCCTCGACGGGCCGGCGCAATAAAATAATTTAATATCATTTGCGAAGGCTAATTACAGGCGCACCGCCAAGCTCCAACGCTCGATCGACACCGTTTACTCGTATAAACGTAGCCGGAGGGCGGCGGAGAACAAGCGCGCCCGAAATACCCGCGAGGATATTGGAAGTTACTGCGGTGAATTCGAACGCGGTATTTTCTGCCTCCCCCCCCCGAGAAACGAGCGAAACTACGAAACAAGAGCCAAAGGTCGCGTTGACGCAGAACGCTCCATACCGTTGAACACTGCGCGCTGCGATCGACACACGGCCGAAAGCTCCGGGGAAGTCCGAGTCAATAACGTCCAGTTGAAACGCTTCAAAGTGCAGTCGCAAAACAATTGCGCTGCGAGTCGTAGTCGATCCGGGCCCAAGGCCCGGGCGGGACCCGCGCTGTCCCGCCGTAAGGACGGTGTTGACGGCGGGCCGGATTTTGGAGAGAACACCGGCGTATTCGGATGATTTAACATAAGTAACCGAGAGCTAAGCATTTAGAACCGAACAGTTTAATTTCAAACCGTTTGCGAATGAAATCGGGCACATGGCTACACGCGCTAGAGCAATTGTACGATTGTGTCGATGCGCGTCGGTACACTCGTCGGTGATCAAATCGGTGAATCGATACGCGGTACCCGGTAAACAATGTTTTATTCGTACGGTATATTATTCCGCCGTGGCCTTTAAGGAGCCTTTTGGCGCCTCGATTGTACTTGCGGGCTGTACGCATTATGTACAAAGACAAATAAGTTAAATTGAATGAATTATGTAAATAAGTATCGTGTAATTATATTATTATAAATTTGTTTGTTAACAGTGAAACTATTCATAACCGATTGTGCGTATAAAAAAAAAAAATGTTTGTGTGGAGAAATAATGCCTACGTAATTATTTTACCGCAATATGACGTACAACATATTGTTGACAAAGCAACGCTATCAACTGAACTCCGCTCGGAATCGTTTTCTCGTTGCGTACGTAAAAGCGTACGGGGAATGAAATTACGCGTCCGTCTGTGGTGGATTACCGATCGTAAAAGTTATAGACCAAATAGGTGAAACCATCTCCGTGTCACAGCAATACGTTATTGAACAAAACAACAGATAATGAAAATTGTTTGGAAAAAAAAAAAAAATAATAATAATAACAATAAATAAGTGAAATTTTACCCCGGGGGAGAGGGGCGAAACATTTCGCCAGCGGGAAGTGTGTGGCATGCGCGCGTATTGTCCAATGGCAATTACAAATGTGTAGATGATGACGAATCACCAAGAGCCGTAGTTGTTCGGACAGGCGCGATTTTTTGCGCGAACAAAAACGCACCCGCCCGAAAACCCCGGAATCGAAAATCCAAATTGATCGGCGGGCGCGATACCTGCTGCGCGTGCGGCGTGGCTAAACGACCGCGGCACAATCCACAAGCGCGGTGCCGGGCCCGGTCAAACGAAATGTCACCGTAACGCGCACTCTTATTTGGGCGCCCGTATTAGCCGATGGCAGCGTTTTTCCGTCGGCCCGTTTTCGTCAACACAAGTGTAGCGGGGCCCGCCGGAAAAATCCCGGCGTCCCGGTGGGCCTGTCCGCCCGTTCACGGGGACGTTACGCCCGCATCCGTACTGTCCCGGTCCCACTACCGGGCGACACACGCGAACAACACTTACGCGGGACGAATGCCCATTACGGGCTGTACAGAGTACAACGTTTCGGACGGAACGTCCTGTTCGTACTGTTCAAAATACGCGGCTCGACGCGAAAGCCTTTGTTTATTTTTTTTTTGTTTTTTTTTTTTTAAACAGTTCACGATTCGAAAAAACACCGATGACGTTCCCCCCGGACTGTTCCGAACGCATTTCACGTCGAGTACTGGAATCGAAATTAAGCCGGTTTCACTTGTTCTGCGTACGCGTTGTTTTTCGTACGGTACCCGGTTGTCGGACCGAGACAGTAAGTGCCGGTGCCACGTCCTCTCGGTCCCGCGTGCGCGGCTTTTAAATGCACCGCACGAAGAATGACGGCGCGCGCACACCGTCCGCCGGTCCGGCAATACCGTGGCCGGTGTGTTCGGTGCCGTACAAAATACCGCGGTGCGTTAGAACCTTTGCGCTGAATCGTTTGTGATTTTTCTATTATTCAACAAAATTTAATGAAATGTTTCACGCAACCCAGGAGCAATCTTTCTTTCAGAACGCGCAGCAATAATCGTTACTGTGCATTTATTGATTAGGGCCGGAATCGCCGATATGACGGCGGGAAATTCGGAAAACCACGACAGGACCGTGGTGGACGTGAAACTGTTCAAAGCGATCGGGCTGTTCCAGACACTGAGCGGTGATGACGGCAGGCGGTACCGGACGGCGATGCGCGTCTTCTTCTGGACGATGTTCGGGACGATCGTCTTGAACGTCTGGGGCATGTACCTGTCGTCCAACGATTTTCAGCGGTTCACGTTCCTGTTCTTGTGTGTGACTATTTCGCTAATGTGCTCGCTCAAGGCGCACCTGCTGTCGCGGACGGTCGACGCGGAACGGCTGGGGGTCGTGCTGGACCTGGCCCGGTACGCGTTTACTTCGTGTGGCCGCAGAGACCCGTCCCGGTTGTCCAGATGCAGGGCCAAGTTGTCCGCGCTGCTCCGCACGTCCGTCACGATCCAACTCTGCGTGATGCTCGTCTGGCTGCTGGCGCCGTTTTTCGTCCACACACGCCTGTCCGTCACCCACCTGGACGGCACCGTCAGCGAATACCGAATAGGCATGGTAAACCTGTGGGTGCCGCTGCCCGACGTGGTGTACGACTCGGCGGCCGGCTGGTCCGTGGTCTACGCGTACGAGGCGTTCTTCTTTTTCTGCAACTTTATTGCTTGGATGCAGTTTGACTGTTACCTGGTGACCACGTGCTTCGCGCTGAACGCTCAATTCTGTACCCTGGCCGCCGGGTACGAGGCGCTCGGGCGCCGAAAAGCGTCAAGTTCGTATACTATACAGGATCCCCATTCGGTGTGACACCTGGACACCCGGATGGATTGTACAATGTAAACACGTGTACAAATTCGTAAACGGACAATTTTTGTTTACAGGGGACGGACATTATTGCGATCTGATCTGCCTGATTAAGGACAATCGAAAAATCGTAAAGTTAGTATAACGAAACAGGACGACGAGAATATTATTGTTATCGCGATACGGGGCGAATTGCTTGACTATCGTTTTGACTTACTATCATGCAGTGAAATGCGGGCGTTTCAAAACGGTACAATAATAACGCATTTTTATTTTATTGTTTTTTTCTTTTCCTACGCTCACATTTAGGAAGTACGGCGACTTTTACGACGTCATTCGAACCGTCGTCCTGTTACAGATAGCCTGTTGTACGGTTTCGGGAATTATAACGATATTTTTGGCCTTGTTGGTAAGCGGATTCGAATAACGTCTTCGGGTCAGGCCCTACTACAGTCTCTTATGAAAAACTGAAATCACACGTGTTTTTTTTTTTTTTTCCATTTCCCAAGATGTTCATGTCCGGATGTTCGCTCGTGTCCCCGCCGGTTTTGAAGTTTTCTTCCGCTTACGTGATAATAACGATTCAGCTGGGTCTTTACTGTTACGCGTTCAGCTACGTAGAAACCGCGGTAAAAAAAAAAAAAAAAAAACCCGACCGTAACGAAATGTGTAGTGTTTTAAACGCCGTCCGTGCAAACGATAATATTCCGTTGGTTTTTTTCCCCCCCCAGAAATCTGCGGTGAATTTCGGACTGTACGGCAGCAACTGGACCGAAATGGATTTGAAATTCAAAAAGACCGTGTTGTTGGCGATGAACATGAACTCTTGTTACAAGCGCGTCGCGAAGCTGACACCGACCTTCATCGTAAATTTGGAAATGCTGACCAAAGTGAGTACCGACCGTCGCCACCGTACCGGCGACCATACCGGCGCAACTAGACTGTCATCAACTTTACGCGACCCCCGCGACAAGCAATCTACCACGTGTTTTTGTTGGCGATTTCACACGTGGAAATTCGTCGTGACCACTACGACGTTGTTTTCCACGTACACACGGATTATCCGTAGGAAATCGGTATTTTGTTCAGCTCATTTGACGAAACACGCGGATGAAATATTCAGCCTGCGTTATTATGAAAACGCTTATTAGTGGGGGTTTCCCCCCCCGAAGGTGCTGGTTTTGAATTCGGGGGCGCTAAACACCTCCGGTCATCGCCCTAATTGCGCCTGTAACATCGCCTATCGCTGCGAACGCGTTTAGGGCCATACGGATTAGGCACACGTGATAAAAGACCAATTGTTATTATTATTTTCAGGTGATTAAAACGTCGTATTCGATAGTTTCGTTGTTGCTGAACACGACCGTGGAGCAAACAGTCAAAAAATGAATACTAATAATAAATGATTTCGTTCGATTTTTATCCGTCCGCATTTGCTTTGTGTTATTAGTGTACTAGTATAATGCACCGAAATTACAATTATACCGGACGTGCGAAAAGCATAACAAATGCTATTTTTCACGTAAATATTGCCTGTTGTACTACAATGTGTCTGTTATAAATATGTATACATATACATGTATGTAGGGTGGCCCACGGAGATATACCCATTGCAATATCTCCCGAGATAATTAAAAAGACTCTGATTAGCTGTTTTTTTTTTTATATATATTAATCGCAAGGACGAGGAATACAAATATTTATATTTCAATTAATTTTTCATGTTTTGATAAGAAAAAAATTACTTTTTATACTATTATTTTTCAAAAATTTGAAAATGGCCATTTTATAGAGTTTATTTTTCTTTAACGTTTTAACTTTGTATTTCTATTAAATCCGTGATTTTTAATAATTGTTTACCGCTCAGAGAAATGTACCTGTATAATGATGCAACTGCCTGTAGTCATATTCGCTGATTAATTACAGTTATTATGACTAAAAATTGACTGTACGCATTTTTTTTAGGAATTTTAAAAAATTATTTGAAATCACGAAATCAATGAAAACAAAAAGTCGATACGTGAAAATGTTCAGAAGAATATACTCTTTAAAATGACTATCTTAACATTTTGTTACATTTTGTTTGACGGAAATTAAAAATTTAAACACCGACATTTTTCTTAACTATTACACCGTCTGTTTATGGAATTTTCAATACAGGTTGCCGTTTGAAAATCAAAAGTAGGTACCTAGCCGTCCCTAGTCTCCCCCCCCCCACCTAAATTAAGGTGACAAAAAATAATGTTAACGTTAAATTTTTAGACCGGCTTGTTTCTTAATCGTTTTTTTAAGACAAATTTCGAAAAAACAGTTTCCGAGATAATGAGTGTGTTACGATAGATTGATCACCCCGTATATATGACCCGTGTGGTAATTTGAGATCACTGTGCTATATTAACATATTATCGTAAATACTAAACATAGTGTGCAGCTAATTTAATTTGTTTTCGCTTATTTCAATATTATGATTTTAATTGTTCTGTTGTCCTAAGTTATGAAATTTCATAATTTTTTTTTTTTTCAAATAGTTATCAGAGCTATAATTATTACTCATAGGCATACTAAATTATTATTTTGTTTTTTGTACATTTTCATATTATTATGTATAGAGTTATGTGCGTTTGTACATAAACCTATTCGAATATAAAATATTAAGAGAATACGATTATGACATCGTTATGCAATGTTTATTTAGATTTAAATGGTCGAGACGAGCACTATGGCAATGTCTACTTATCTTTTATGCTTTGTTTTTTTTTTCTCGTTTTGTGTTCTATCCACACAACCATAGGTATACAGCGCGTATATTTTTCCTTATCTAATTATTTTCTATAGTCATATAAACAAGGGAATTATTATAGCTATAGAGTATGTTATGGTACCACTCGGCCATAATCAGCTCTACGGAATTAGTGAAGTTATTTTTAAAATTTATATGTTGATTATAGATGATAATAGCAAATAGTGTGGATAGGGCAGGGCATGTTTTTAGGGTTCAAGTTTTTCGTGTTCGATTGGACACACAGTAAAATTAATTGGACACCAAGTAGAGCGAGAATCTGCGCGCTATACAGTGTGTCCACGAGAAAAAAAAATTAAACGATTGCATTGATAGATGTTATAACAAAATATTACATTTACTCGGGAGATCCTCTCACCGGTCGGGAGGGGGCCACTGAGGAAAAGTTAACTGGCAAGGTTTGGTCTGTCTTCTTGCGGAGCTTCTTTAATAGAAGGATGGCGAAAACTGGAAATGAACCAAAGAATACTCGAAGTGGTATGGCCGGTATGGGTATGTTAATTGGTATTTTCGTGTTCACTATTCATGTATCATTTGAAAAATAAATCACTTTTACTCTACCGTATAAAATTGGTTTTTTTTTTCTCAACCTAATTACGAACATATTCTGTAATTTGTTTAGCAAATCATTATTGTAAATTTCAACGTAAAAATATGTGTCGTAAAAAAAACAAAAAAAAATATTTATATCCATAAACAGTT
The DNA here is from genome assembly GCA_902439185.1 of Cinara cedri. Taxonomy (NCBI): domain Eukaryota; kingdom Metazoa; phylum Arthropoda; class Insecta; order Hemiptera; family Aphididae; genus Cinara; species Cinara cedri. The sequence goes on along the minus strand of CABPRJ010001938.1, from coordinate 374,745 downwards.
ATTAATAATAAAATTGTTATTTCGCAATAACTACTGTAAACAGTGTACGCCGTTCGTCGTACACGAACTATTTAATTACGTACACACAATCAAAGGGTTAATTATAGTAAACTATAGTGATTATAATGATTATAATTTCTGCAAAAGAAGTAACAGTGTAATACTGTTTTATGTTTGTTTTCGCCGCCGGTTGTTTAGTCACATACCATATCGCGGTACGATTGTTTGTTTAATGTATACGAGATGAAATATGTTTTTTTTTTTTTTTTTTTTTTCGGAACGTTTGAGACACTTGAATAATAACTTATGTTTTTTTTTTTTACAATAATTAATATTCAATAGAACAATTATGATATATTGTGTACTTGATTTGTACGAGTTATAAAATATATCAAATATATAATGATAATGCTAATGATAGTATATGATTATGCGAAATTATCGACTCGAAAATATTCAAATTCTCTTTCGTAAATAGAAATTTTTTTTTTTTTTTGAAATACTGGCGCTACCGACTGGTATGCCACCGTTGTAGGTGGACAACCGGCAATGTAGAATACAAAGTTATTAAATTCATATCTGTACGAACTTGAGCGAGGATTCTGAATATGCGTGTTAAAATGGTTGTAAAAAATGACTATAATATACGCTTGATATTTTGTTTTCTACTTTTTCAAAAACACTTTTGCTCTTTCAAAGTAATTTCGTCTACATAAAACCGAATAAAACTAAAAAAAAACTCGAAAATGGCAAACGCCTACATAAATAATTAAAAAATCATTAAAATGTATTTCGGGAAAATTGCCGGTCTCTAAAATTACTTTTAATATCTAATTACACAAAAAAAAAAAAAAGTTTGAAAATAATGAAACTTTTATTACCGTAAATGTGTCCATTTTTAGGTAGGTTATTTGCTGGTTTGTCAAATTATTTTGAAAACTACTTAGAAAAAAAAAAATTACCTCTCAACGCACCAACTAAATCCAAAATGCAACAAAAAAGTCTCTTGTACTTTTTTGATTGAAACAAGATTTCCAGTAGAAAAGTAGTTAACCAACAGGTTAAAACAAAATTCACACACATCATAGTAAAACCAATAGGTACATTCCTTGTCGCTTTCAAAATCAATAAAACAATCATAACGAAATCAATACGTTCTTCGTCCCACTTAAAATCTAAAACGGTCTCGGGTTCTTATCACACGTGTATATTTTATTATTCAATCACTGAATTAGTTCAACACTATGTTCACGTAAAATAACAGAAAAATGTATCATTCAACGTGATTTTGAAACTTTCACTCGTTATGGAAATGAAAGAAAACATCATTATACTTATGAGATTGGGATGTAATATATTGATTTTAAATTTACTTGAACGTGACGATATGGAAAGTTATTTGAGATTAAAGTGGTCTTTTTTTTTTAACAAAAAAAAAAGTCGTAACTTTTTTGTAAACTTAATATTTATTCAAACGGATACACCGCTCCTTAGATGAAATTGTGTTTTTTATATTAATCTGGCGCAGCAGGCTGTTTACGTTAAATCGTGTACGTTTCGACAGCTTTTCAGCACTGTTATTTTATAATTAAATACTATCTCGCTTACATCCATTAAAAAAATAAAAAGAAAAAGACCATACATTTTCCGTTTAATAGTCATCCAGCGATACTTTTTAAGTCGACATTTTGATATTTGTTTTTAGTTATCGATTTTACTACAATGCATGCGAATTTCATTCTCTGTATACCATCCGTTTATTACAATTCCTCTACCAGAAATCTTTCTCCGATTTAACAATGACAAGAGACATTTTTTTTCAAATCATTTCGTATCTAGTCTGTGCATTGAGAAAGTTAATTCATTTTCCAAGCAGTTTTCGTAAAAATCGGAAATAACTGGAAAAATTGTATAAAATTTAAATTCAAATTTAATTTATTTTCGATATTAGTTTGTTTTTACAACACCATTACAAGTAATTATCGAGACCTGGAATACTTACAAAATACTTATATTAGTGTTTCCTAGACCTGATAAAAATTTCAAAATATATATGGCGATTTTTGAGCTATTTAATATAGGCATTTGACATTTTCAAGTTTTTAAACTTATATTTAATTTAATGTGGATTGTTTTACCAAACAAAATATTTTGAAATTTAATACGAGGTTCGTTAAAAGTTTAACCAAATGGTCAGAAAACCGATGATTAACAGTTTTTTTTTTTTTTTTTATAAGTATTTTAAGATTTTGAAGAAAAATCGCAAAATTAACTTACTTACATTTAAAAACGTGTATAACCGGCTGCACACCCGACAGCAGTATCAGTTTTTTTTAGTAAATTTTCGTCAATCACTGATTTCCGTGCCACCTGCAGTAAAATTTGTCGAAATCTACTTTACGAGTAGTACTTTTATGGGTTGCCGACTATGCAGCAAAAGCGAACCAATTAAAAACATTACGAATCGAGTTGAAATACGTACGCTAGGTTCCAATAATAATAGCTGTTAAATAATAATGTGTACCTATTGGTAATTATTTTTTCTCGGGCCGTTACTTTGGTTTTTTTTTTTTTCTTGTTTTGGAAATCGCATTTAACTTTTTATACCATGTAAATATTATGCCGCGAATAAGGAATATAGGTACATTTCAAATAAAAATTCAATACCTACCATATACCACCTAGGTTTGCGGTTTATCCCGTCTATAGCAAAGAGAATATAATATAAATATCACACAAACAATTCCGGACACGTTTTCCCGATACAATCCACGTTTGTATGTATACGGGTTAGGAGGCACCTTCTTCTGTCATAAATAAATCGTGTCAAATGTCAAATTTTATTTCGCACGAGTCATAACGTACGGTTGTCTATACACGCATGTAAAACAATCTCTCTTCTTATTATTTTGTTTATCCTTTTTGAGAGTATCGTGATTTACGCGTTTGTGTTCAGTAAATATTCTTGTTTTCACGATCATATTTGATCACCATTATTATCATTATTTGCGTCGTGATGCGCCGTGCACCTATTATACCGGCTGTACGTAACCGTTTTAAAAACATCGTTGATAATGTGGGTAACCATTAGTTCTACGTGACCGTGGGTAACAATGCAATCATGGAGACGGAATTAAAACGTCATAATAATTCGCATCATATATAGCGTAGAATAAAATGTACAATAATACCGTCGTCTTTTCGTAAAACGCCTACACATACTTTTAATCAATTTACAGTGAAACCTGCCTTAACGGACATCTCTAAATAGCGGACACCTCTGAATAGCGGACTCCTCCAAACGGCGAACGTTTTTTTTCGGGAACCGGGAAATTTTCGACTATTCGTCGTAAATAGGAAAACCTCTAAATACAACGGGACACTCTAAATAACGGACACTTTTTGACATTGATATTGATCGTTATCATCGTAAATTAAGAACAATTATCGTAGAACGCCTAAACAAAAGTCTACACTATTAAGTTGTATCTTTTATTACTATGTACGTACATTGTTATACTGTACGTGACGTATATCTTGTATTATCCGTCCAGTTGTTGTACACGTATTTATCGCGTCGACGAAATGTCGTAACTTTCAAATGTATCTAATTGATTAACATAATGCAAATACAATTTCCCCCTCTGGACAACTCTGAATAGCGGACGAAATTTCAGCTACCGAGAGTGTCCGGTATTTAGATGTTTCGCTGTGTACCGATGGAGATACAATTTATGTATTCCTTAAAGGGTTATTATAATGCATTTTTAACTTTCCTAAAAATGTACACTCGGACATTTTGCACATTTATTTGGAAAAAACCGTAGAAAATTACGCGAATTTTGTATAATTTTGTAAATCAATAGAAATACATTTGTATCGATTAAATAAATTAAACACGGACCGTGGTTTAATAGTTTTAAAATGGTTTACCTATGTATATATACATAAATAATTATTTTCAATTTAAAAACAAACAAAAAAAAAAAAAAAACCTCAATTACAGTAATGCTGTTGAGATTTCTAATGGGAATTGAATTTCTCCCCCCAGCTCCGACGGTGAATTTTCGCTTGTGGGCGCCCTTGAGTTGGCATATCACTAGAGTCCGGATTTTTGTATGACGTTGCATCTGTCACTGAGTGCGCGCAGTCTTGTGGGAGTCAAAAATGTGAACGATTCGACAGAGTTCACGGGAAAAATTTTTTTTTTTTCACGTTCGAAAACATTTTAGGGATTAGACTCGGTATAATTCCCTATAATAATCATTGCAGAATATTTAGCATAATATTTTGGAATATTTTATAAATTGTTGAAAAAAAAAAAAAAAATACTAATTTACTGTAATTTTAAATTAATATTAATTTTAATTTTGATGTACCCGAAAAAATATTTTAACAAACAACCATCGATGTACATATATTATGTATATTTAATTTTATCATTTTTGTAAAGTAAAAAATCATATTATAAATTATATTATATTCATGTATATTGATAATTTGTGCACGTTTTTCTAATTTTCAAGAGATTATAGGAGAATATTAATAGTTTTGCTTTTTTTTTTTTTTCTACATAATATTAGCATTATATTTTAGGCGTTTTAAGGCGAATATAAATCCGGGTTGTACACAACACCGTCGTCGTAACTCGTAATAAACCCCGTATAGACGCACGTGCAGGTGTTATCAATCAATTGTCAACGCGTTATTATTATTTATTCCGTGTTCTATTGATAATACGAAGAATAATGGTAATAATAACAGCCAATCGGATGCATTATACAGTCAATAAGACGTAAATAATAATAATGCACTATGATATACCCCCTAGTCAGGGTGCGGTTAAACTTTTTGGCGAACCCCGCGTTGTACAAGTTTCACCCTTGCAGTATTGAATGCAGACAGCAGTGTATAGCGGGGTGTCGTATACCATAAAATATCGTACTTGAATACAATATAACTAAACATAGGTGTCCCCTACCCTTCTTATTTTCTTGTTTCTTTTTTCTCCTAAAAACACTGTGACGTAATAATAACGAACGATGCTATTACGTTGGCCGCACACGAATCGCGTCCGGCTTTATCTAAACGACCACACGACATCCGTACAATCTGAAAATTATATTTCCCGTATTATATTATTTTTAATTTTACTTTTAGCCTGGTTTGGGTCGTCGATCGTACTTTATTTAATATAGACGGACACAAATTCCGTTACCATAGCATTCTGAAGAACGATATTCAACGTTGGAATCGCTGTGGAAAAAAAAAAAAACGTGCAAGCCATACATTAAACCAAATGATAAAAACGAAATTATAGAACGTGCTAAATGATCGTAACCGTATCAAAGATTCCGTTAAACCGCTAGACAACAGCTGACCAACTGAGTAATGATTTAAAGCGAAATGTTGCGGAAGAGCTTTACGATTTTTTTTTTTTATTACAATTATTATGTTACATTACTTGTAATTGCACAACAACGGCAAAAATCAATAGTTCTTATCTACCGACAGTAATAAGTCCCGAGTCCGTGTAAAATGGGTAGGGAAATCCGGACGCAATTCATGTGGAAAAGACATTTCGGGACGCAATTCGTGTGCACCGATCGTATTATGTACAAGTATGCTGCAGCTGCAGGAGCGGTACAATCGAGCGAAACGAAATTTGTTTTTAATCGACTGGAAATTATTGAAAGTAATAATACGCGTAGCGCAAGCGTCTCTATAATATTGTACCTGTTGGACGATGTGAAATCGCAACATTTTCAAAACGTTAAAAAAGTCCATGGCATATAAGTGAATAATTGCTTTCCGAGTGATCCAAGCAAACCCTTTGACGCGTACAGCAATAGTACCCACGCGTAACCCGCATAATTACGCGTGTCTCGGATTAAACATTAATTTGTTTTACTACACATCAGTACGGCCGTCTAAACGGCTCACCGACATTTGTCGATTTCACCAATTTTACACTTTAAACGTATCGGGTTATTCGCAATTTCACCCGAACTGTTCATTTGAATACCGCCAGCAGTCAGTGGCGTGCGCATGTGGGGCGGAGGGGGGTGGGGTGAAGTTAAGGGTTTTATATCCCCTCCTCACCGGCTTAGAAATTCAACAAAATATGATGACCTTATCTTCCCGAGGAAAAGCTCGGTGTGTTGATTAGAAATTTACTTTTTCGTTTCAGCGTCCGGCTTTTAAACTGCCAACTCCCGTAGTCGAGTTGGGCGGACACGACGGTTTTACTGTTTATCCGTCATTTTTTATTCGTTAGATCCCGTCCCATTGAAAATTCCCGGGCACGTCACTGTTTATAGTTGTCGAAAATTACTTTGTGCTCAGTTTTAAACGAACGAAATTACACACAACATGACATTGTATCAGTCATCAATAGGTAATTAGGCTGTATGATAAAATTAATAAAAATATTATAGTGCACCATCGAGTTTTCAGCACACGACCGCGGCCGTGGTGTAGTGATACCGATTGTTACAACCTCGAAAACTAATTATGTTTTAAAAAAAAAAAAAAAAAGAAAGTTAACAATTTCAATGAAACAACATTTTTAGATTCTGACCGAAGCGATCAATGTATTGGTTTTACAATGTTCGTTTTTTTTTTCTTTATATCCGTAAACAAATTTTCTATCGGGAATCTTGCTCAAGGTTTTCAAGTTTAGTGACTCATAAAAAAAGCAATTCTATCAGAGTGGTCGACTTTTTTGATTTTCCAAGCGGTTTTAATTGCTAATAATTGGGAAAAAACGAGAACATTTACGAAAAAAAAGCGTTTATTAATTTCAATTTGGTTTTTTGTTGTAATTTAGTTAAACATATTCGTAGAGACTTTAACGTAAAATTTTCAAAACATTTTAGTCATTTTTGAACTATTTAAAGACAATTTAATTTTGCGTAATAGTTTTTTACATAATTTTATTCGGTAGACAATCTGTGGATAAAATTGTTAAACCAAACAGAAATGCTTGACAGTTCAACAAGAAGTTCATTATAAGTCACACTTCGTGGTGAAAAGACAGAAATTGAGTGTAATATAGAATTTTTTTTAATACCAAATTTTCACGAAAACCTTGAATATTACGGCTTTTGTTTTTCGTTAACAACGATTAATCGTTGCGCACCGATGATAGGCGTGTAAATTAAATCTGTATCCCACCTTCCCGACTTTTCACCTACAATAGTGGCCCACCCGTGGTGCCAAGTACGTCGCGTCTTTTCATACATATCTCCAGGTGGCCCTCAATTAGTCGTATACACTGATAGATTGAAAATAAAATTTCGTCTTTCCCCCCCCCTTTCGAAAGCGATTAATAGCGCGAAATAAAATATCGATACGTGCACGTTTACAAATGCGCAAACGGGCAGAGAAATCGTGCGCTGAAATAGCAGAAGAAAAAAACAATGATAACCGAAGGAAATTTTAAAAGTTTAACCTTAAACCCGTTCGGACACTCCAAAACTATTGTTGCTGCGGGTCCGACGGGATTTTCGTGTAAAATATCACCCGTCGCGCGCAATAACGTTTTGATCGTTTCCCGGCGAAGATATTCGCGTGAACGTTTAAAATAATAATGTTCACGTTCGTTGGGATATTGAACGGACGCGATGTTTTACGGTGCCTGTACGTACAAACGAGCACAATGTACCGGGCGGGGACACGCCGACGAATTAATTTGAAACGTTATTTTTACGCGGAAAAACATTACGAATCCCCGCGTACGGGGTTGGGGAGGGGTGGGGGGTGGCCGGTTTAGGGGCGGGGGGCGGGGAGCGGTCGAGGAGGAACGGCGCGTCGCTAACGCGCGTCTGTAATCTCGGTAAAAATTCGATTTTACCGTGGGACGCGTGATTCGAATGGAATAACGAAATTTCAACGTCGTAATAATATTGTTATTATTATTATCATTAGATACACAACATTATGGGTATCCGGAGGTTTTTCAATTACGAAAAAAAATAAAAATAAAATACGAATCGATTGAACACGCGTCATCGTACACACACACACACACACACACACACACGCGCGCGCGCGCGCGCGCGCACGCGTAAATACATAAAATATTTATTCGGAAAAAAACAAACCACCGCGGGTATATAAATAGAATACTTGAACGGCGTTACGATATCCGAAACCCGGGGATAAATTATCGTTATCGTCGTCGCAACGCAGAGAGGTGCACGTCGAAAAATACGTTTTGTACGTCACGGAGACGGGACGACGAACACGCCGCCGCGGTGCGGTTCGCCGAGCGTGTGCGAAGCGGATAGGAAAAAAATAAATAAACAAATACGAAAAACGAAAAAACCAAACCGAACCCGACTACGCGCGTAATACGTAGGCAACCGTTTCGGGACGTTCGGGACAAAGTCGAGGACGACGCGGTATAGTGTCCGGCGTTATCGGTTTATTTGATAATTTCTCGTTGCGGACGGTAATGTTTACGATACGGACGTCGCGCCGTCAAATATCGAACACATTAGTTTCCGTCGTGGTAATGGAAATATCACGGTGCGTGATTACTATTATTCGGCCGGTCGTGTGATTGCGGCGTTGTCTACGTCTGTGCACGACGTCCGCGGGGCTCCGGGAACCGATTCCGAGGGGTTTCGCGGTTTTTGCCGCATGCGTCCGAGGTGTTGGGCCGCGACGGGACCGTCCGGTCGATCCGCGGCCGCGGCCGCACACACGGGGAATCGTCGGAAACCCGACCGGCGGCGCGCGACGAGAACAGCAGGCCGGCGCGCCAATCCGTCGGCGGTGTGGCACTGGTGGCCGGCCCGCCGATATACGCCGATCGCCGCCGCGTGTTTCGATTGTGCGTTCGCGTCGAGGTTATCGATACGTCCCGTCGGTGCGACACCACGGCGCACGGCACGTAACCGCGTCGTACCGCGCGGACTACGACTCGTTTACTACGGGCGTCCGGTGTCGTGTCGCGTGGAAAAAAAAATCGTATAAACCGCCGGCGTTGTGTTGTGTACGCGTCGGCCGAAGGAACGAGCAGCGTCGTTTCTCGAAACGCGACGAACCGAATTTCCGTGGCGGCGAGTGACGGCCGCGTACCGGACCATCGGCGTGTACCGACCGAACTATCGATAATATCGTTTCACTTCGGCGCGGTGGTATCGATGTCGCGCGCGACCGTTCGTTCCGCCGGCAACGTGCCGTTCGGCCGCGGTCGCGCACCGTCGCCGTAACCGTCCCCACCGGCCGCCCCGAAAGGTGAACGCACACACACGGCCGCCCGCCGTCGTCCCTCTCCCTCGTCAGTCCGCATTCGACGGTGTACGCGTTCGGTTATGAGCTGTTCTGCGTCGTTCGTTGTCGTCGCCGCAAATGGAATTTTCGCCGCGCACATTATACCAGTCGACCATCGGAAACAACAAAACGTGCCGAAAACAACGCTTCTATGATGGATGGTGAGTATTTTATTTTTATTTTTCACGGGCCACCGGCTCCCTCCTCCCCCCCCTTCCCCCTCCCAGCCGGCCGGTCCACGAGTGTCCGCGGTTCCGGGCGATCGTGACGAATTTTTTTAATTTTATTATTGTTGTTATTTAATAATAACGCAGCGGCGTTTCGTGTCGAGTAAATCGCGTCCGTCGAACGTATTTTACGAACGGAGCGCGCGCGCCCGGCTGCCGCTCTCGCGTTCACGTGGTCGGGTCCCGTATGAAACCGAGAACAGGAGTAGTAAAAAACCGACGATAAAAGAACATCTATCCGTATACGAGAGTGTGTGTCGGGTGGTCGAACACACGGACGGGCCCGATTATTTCCGTAGTGGTAACCGACGATCGACCACGGGAGCTGACACGTTTTTGTGGGGCACGACGGCGGCGGTGACGAAAACGCCGTCGTCGGTTGGCGTGTTGCCGCCGTCGTGTGGCGCACTTGGCCGCTGGCGCGCGCCGCCGCTCGGTTTGGGGCCCACTGAGCGCGCGCCCGTTGCAAACAACAACGCCGCCGATCCCCCGCCACTGTGGCCGCCGCCGGCCCACAGCTGAGTAAGCCGAGATCTCTACGGCCGATAACGTCATAATCGTCGTCGGGGCTCTCTCGGTGCCGCCGCGGCACACGGCGCGTACGACTCGCGTCCGTCTGTAGTGTCGCGGCCGCGTGTTGCTGCGCGGCATTTAAACACGATCGTTTTACCCGTCCGTAGAAAAGCGTTTCGTTCCGACGGCTATACTTACCGTGCACTGCCGACGGTTTTTTTTTTTTCTTCGTGGACGTCCCCGGGTTATTATTATTCCGTATTTTTCCGTTTTCGATTCCCCGAGTAAACCGGAGTGTATCGGTTTTATCCCGGCACATGCGACGTGTGCGTGTACGTGTTTTCTTTATTATTTTGCGTGCGTCTGTGATAAAGAAAAATAATAAAAAACATTTCAATCGGAAATCTCCGACGGTCGAAAACTGTACGCCAATTTTCTCGTAGAATTTTTTTTCGATCCGATCGGTGCGTCGGGGAGGTCGTTCGTTGTTCCGCGGTTCGTACGCGGCAACACCGGTTTGCTGACGAGGGACAAAAAACTGATGGAATGCCCGCTCAGAATCGTTTTCCGTTGGTCACGGTTTCCGGTTGAGATCCCTCCCCTCCAAAAAAAAAAAAACATACTCCGTACGACGCACACACGTACATCCGTCGTCCGTTCTCGTCGCGTGTCGCGTCGCCGTCTTCGAATTTACCGTCCGGTTTTTTAGGTTTTGTCGCGATTCCCGAGTGTCATCAGAGCGCGCGCCCGCAGCCGCCGGCGGTTCCCCTCGTTGTTAATTAACGCCGAAACGCTCTCCGGACCGGGGGGGGGGAAGGGGGGGGATTGTGGGGGCAGCCGTATTATGTGGGATTATTGTTCGCGTTTATACGACATGCGAAAAGGGACAAAAAAAAACGTCAAACAACGGTTCTATTATCGTTACATCGGCGGCCGATCCGGTTACCGGTCGAACCGCACCGTAACGAAACGAAAGCGGCGCGGTTTCTATTACTGATATTAAATTATTTTGTTTTCTTGTCCGGCGTAAACCCGCGGAGGGTCAGTCGCGAACGGCGGTAATCATTTTATTGCCCGCGCGTTCTGCACTCGCCGCCGCGGGAACCCACCGGGGCCGGGGAGAATAGGATTATGTCCGTCCGTTATCGTCGTCGTTTGTTATCGTAGGCGATCGAAAGAGAAAATTCTGGCCGAGAAACATGTGTGTTGTTGTTATTTTATAATATGTATCGCCGCGACGTACCTTTTTATTTTATTTTTTTTTTTTCCATACAATACCGTATTTTGTTGTTTGACCGCCTCCTCTTCCACCTCCTCCACCGCCCCCACCTCCTACTACTACTACCTCTACAACTATTACCACTACTACTATTACTACCACTGCCATTACCGTCTCTACTACTAACGCGCAGCAGTTTTGTCGCCTAGTACACCTCGAGTACTCGATACAGGGTGTTCCGTTTAACCGCGTCTCGCTCTACGCTCCGATATACGCATCCGGCAATACGCGCGTACGCGTCGGGCTCTTTCCGAAACGATTTTCGACTTTTGACGGCGTGTAACGAATAAGCGGCTCGAAATATTCGCTGTCCGCGTTATCCTTGTGCATCAATTTCGGCGCTTTTAGATTTTTAATTTCGGGGACGGGGACACTATTGAAACGCCGCGTGCCGTGCCGTCGCGGTCACACGAATAATGTTCCGCCACTGTGTCCCGCCGACCCATACTTAATATCCCTGCTAATAATAATTATCGCGGGTGTCGAAATGTATTAATTATTTATTCACGCCGATATTTACGGAATTTCGATGTTAGTCGCGTTTTGAAAACCGTGCGTTTTCGACCCCCTCCCCCTCCCGAAAAACAACGGTAAAGTGACGGTTTACACCCGCTTAAATACTTAAATTGTATAATATATTTTTTTTTTTTTTTTGTGCGTTAAAAAGTCGATACTTTTCGATATGTATCGAGAGCGGCAGACACTCGAACGGTACCCGCTGTACCCGCCATGCTGAGCTGGGCGAGCGGCCCGACGGTACTCGGTACTTAATAATAAATACGGTGGTGCGGGTTTTTCCGTAGAAACGGATGGTTCGTATGGCCGGTAGTTCAGTGGCGCGTCCGAGCGTTTTCAATGGGGCGAGACGCGTGTAGCAAATAGGAATCGCCGTTCTCCACCCGACTCGGCTGTGGGAATGACTCGGTAATAATTTAAAAGAGCCCGGGGTCCTGGGGAAAAAAAAAAAAAAAAAAGCCGATTTCCGATCAAAATACGCCGGCGGTGGTTTTCCTCGCGACTCGGCCGAAACGTGTTATTAAATTAATCGTATTTATTTATTATTTTTTTTCTGTGTTTCTGAGCCGACGGGTCGCGGGAAGGATGTAACCCCTCCCCCCTCCTTGCGTACGCCGCCGTTCGTGTTATTGTTCTCGCGGTATACTATGGTATTATTGAAGTCGCGTCGCTATGATATCTCGAGTGTGCGCACTTATTTCTGTATCGTCGACAAAACGATTCTACGCGCGATCGTATGTGAAATAAAAAAATAAAACAACAAACCGTTTCCCCCCCCCCCCCCCATCAACCGCCATAACACTGTGAAATAGGTTTGCGGCGCGGTTTTAATTTTTCCCGTCGTCGTCTATTGCCTATTTACGATTCGCGGACGAAAGACGCGTACGGTTTTTTTTTTTTTTTTATATTTTTCCTGCTCGATAATGGTAAAAATATCGCCGGTCGTTACCAACGTCCGCGTACGTGAATTTGAATTTCACGTTCTCGTTCGGGTATTTCGTCATGACCGCCGCTTGTCGTCGCGCGCGGTTATTATCGTCGTTGACGGGGGAAAAAAAAAAACAAAAAAAAAAAAAAAACCTCGCGGATTAAAACAAATACACAATTGTATTACAAATCCGGCGAAATTATTCAAACGCACTTCGGCTGCTTTCGAGCGTACGGTCCGCGGCGTCGCCGTTCCGCTCGGCCGTTTTCTCGCGGTTTTTTCGTTATCCCGTTCGCGTCGCCGCGTAATGCGCAATAGCGTCGCGTAGGCACCTAGCCCGTGTTCGTTGTTAGCGCGGCCGCCGCCGTGTTGTTTGCTAACGTTCGAAAATTCGTATGTCATTATCAATTCTCGCGCGCGCGACCGTACCGCCGATTGGCGTACGCAGAAGAACGCCGTCGTCGGAATTCTGTAGTAACGTCCGACGCGCCGCCCCTACTGTTCCGACGACATTGCGTACCGGTAATAATTATTCGGACTTTTCCAAAATATATTTCCCCGAGAAAAATACTAACGCTGACCGCGCCCCGTCCCTGCCTTCGTTTCTGATCGTGCCACTGCGTAACAATGGCCTGGCCTCTGACCACGGGTACTCGACGGAGCGAAATTCTTCTGCAAAAGAAGAACTGCGCGATACCACTCCGTTCTGACAAACGCTCTTACGAACATTTCGCCGATTTTATCCGTTCCGGGAAATCCCCTCCCGAGACGGCCGTACCGAAAACGGGCGTCGCGATCGTCGAGACTAATTGGGTTTCTGGAAATATACAAATTTTGTTAATATAAAGTAAATAAATAATAATAAAAAAAAAAAAAATCGAAAATTCGAAACGGGCGGGGCTTCTTCGCGCGGATCGTTTCACGTGTAACCGCTCTCCAGCACGTTTGCGTGTTGTTCCGAACAATATAACAGACGGGCAGGACCTTACAGGAATGAATAAATAAACAAATTTTCGGTCGACATCCGCGAGATAAGCGCCGCCAACACTCCGCGGTCAACGAAACTTGCCCTTCGCGATACCACCGCTGTCGTAGAGCCCCGGCCGTTCCGAGCGCGGGCCTCTTGTCGGCGTTTCGGAATTCGCGGCGGTCCGAATCTCCAGGGAAACGAAACCGCGGTCGGCGCGGTTTTTTTAAACGACTAGAGGCAATAGAGTGCCCCGGGTACAATGATTACAATTTCAATCGAACCTGATAATGGGTGCGCGGACGAAATATTTCCGATACGCCCGCGGTGCGCGGTCCGGGTTGCCGCGATTCGTTCCTCGTGCGTATCGCGCGATCCCCGCCGGTCAAGCGATTCCGCCGAATACGCACGACGACGGGGCGATTTTTTTTTCCCCCGCCCAACGTGACAGAATTTTCGGCGTTTTTTCCCGTTGTTTTTCGCGTCTCGGTCGACACACCATCGCGTGACGTGCGATTCGCTTTGCGTTTTTCACCGCCCGTTTCGAAACGTGTAGAATATCGTCGTAATATCGTTACACTATAGTTTTTCAATATTATTAAATGCTGTGCGTCGTCCGGGGTGGACTTTTCGTCGCGACAATCGAGCGCAAGGCTATACACGCCTGTACTATGCAAATTGTGTTCACATAAATAAGTACACGTTCTCGATCGGATCCGGACCGCAAAATATTGTATAGACACAGGGCACGTTTGCCAAATTAATTTTTCGTTCGTCCCTGGGCGCCTCGTTGCTGTCCGGCGCCTGTTGGTTTTCTCCGGCGAACCCGGGTTAAACGTAGGAAAAATCGGGAACGTGGGTACAATAATAAACAAATGCCGTTAAAAGTAATGCGTTTGTTATACGTAATTGTTTTACCATAATATGACGTATCCGTTGGCAGCGCAACACTATTTAACCGAACTCCGTTCAGAATCGTTTTTCATTAGCGGCGGTTGTAACACGCGTTACGCACGGATACGCATTAAATTCCCCCCGCCGCCTCACCAACTTCTCACCGTACGACAGTGGCTCACCAACCGTGCGAAGTATGTCCGTTACTTTTTCATTATACAGTTCCGCGAAACACGGGCCATATGTTTTCGTAATCAGCAAACACGTCAGTCCAAATGATAGGTCGTCATCGTAGAAAATGTCGGCTCGTTTTTGTTCGAAATAAAGCCGATTATGCCCAGTGTAGATGTTATACGAACTATGAGAATAATTTTAAATTGCTGTGTACAAGTTCGAAACGGTGTACCGAGAGACCACGTCGGATCGCCGGGATATGGAATCCTAAAATTGTTAACAAACTGACCACCTTACTTTATGATCCGAAATTTCCCGGTCGAAAAATGTGCGAACGAACGGTTCTTCGCGGGTAAAATAACAAATTGTTTCGATACGGCGGCGCCGCCATAATTTCCCCCCCCCCCTCCCCCAAACCTTAACGCCGCTGTGCCATGGAAGTATTTGCCGACTGTATTTTTCCGAAGGCGGTGGGCTTACACGCTCAGTTAATCTGCGCGAACTTGCGGTGTTGTGTATTAATGAAAACCGTACGGCTGCACAGTTCGAAATTTTGGACTGTGCGAGTGCAGGCGATGCGGTAGTTACGACAGTTGCACCGGTTTTGAATTTACGTAAAGTATTGAATCGATATTATCGTATCATAAAAAAATACTGTTACGGGGGCCAGTCGCTATGAAATGTTGCGTGTCTCCGGATATCATACGGTACTGTGCACGTGGGGACGTGCACGTTCGTGTCGCGTACTCGTGAAGAACTGCGTGCGGAACATTAATCTGTACACCGAGTCCCGTATGGTTCTCCAGATTGTTCACCGATTATATTTACGCGCGACCGTTCTTGTATTTTTGACCGCTTCTTTTTATTTATTCTATTTTCATTTTTTTTTTTTTTTTTTTTTTTTTTTTTTTATCGCACACTATAGCTAGAATATAGAGCTCCTCCGTTTCGGCAACAGACGACATTTCTGTTGCGGTGTCAAATTAGGACCGAACAAAAATCTGTGTCGATCACTGAACGTCTAAACAATTTACTAGGCTCGTTTGTGCCCAAACCAATGGACCCTTAAAATCGGTTTCGATTAAAACCTGTAATATTGATTGTTTAAAAAGTTACAAATCTCGCAAACGTACGTGCGCATTTGCGTTCAACAGGAACGACATTGTGCCGTTAGTTTTAATATCCGAGTGAATTGACCGATTATCAAACTTCAAATGAAGAACATTACGCGCGCAACGCTGATGGCGCTATTTTTTTGGATTATTTGTTTTTCGAGAGAGATTTTAGTGTGCGAAATATCATAATTCACGACAAAGTGTATTAATGCCGAGTGACCACTGTACGTATACGTTCGCTTGACCCCCGGTCACAATAATGAAAATTGTAAGAGTAAATCCGGGTTTATTTTTGTGTACAGTGGCGTATATTTTATCATTTGTTCCACAGGTGACGGATACAAACAATTCCATTCACAGAGCCGTTGGGGGCTACGCCTAGTGATGGGTATTTACCCGGTAAATATTGTTGTTTTGGGTTAATTTATTTTGAATACAAACACCAATTCACGGATGCCGCAATACTCCATTATGATCGTCTTCTGACTTTTCCACGGTTTTTTCCGGTTCGATTATCAGTGTAAATAAATAATAATGTTTATAAAGTTTTCGTTAATTTCATTCATTTTGAATTCAATACTCATTTTAAGTGAACAATCCGTTCTGAACATGAAACCGGCAACTCGATCTTTATTCGTAAAAACAAACTTCACTTTTAGTTTCAAATATAATATTTTTATATTTATTACAATCAGTGTTCCTCTGTTTTTCTTTTTTCTCATCGAAGTTATATGTCTAGACCGGATTGAAGAAAAAGTATTTACCCAAATTTCGAGTGGGTAAATAAACCTACAGGTAAATATCCATAGTATGTACCTACCCATCCGGTGTACGGTATTTACTCGGGGCACGTCATTATAGATACGCCCCCCCCTCCCCCTGGGTGTGTATATTGCAAATGTATTCACTGGCCGATTCGCGTTTTGATCAAATATATATTTATTATTTTTTTATTTTTTTTCATTTTAATAAAATAACTATTACGGTTAGGTTAGGACTAAATGTACCATTATATGCGACACGCACACGATAATAATAGTCGGATTATTCGGTGACATTAAATGAAAATATTATAATATAGCAGCGCAGAATAGATAAACATATTATCAGAATAACGGACACTTCGCCGGGAACAATCAACTATTGCGACCATCTTTTCGTAGACGACCCGGTATTATTAGTGTGTGGGCCACACTCGAATAACATTGCTTCCCGTGAAATTTTGGGTTTTTTTTTTTTTTTTTAACTGTTGCCTGTCTTTTATTCGTATTTGACCGTCCGTTTTTCGAAAAAAAAAAAAATAATAAAACACCCACTTAAAAAGCCTCTCAGAGGTCAGGTAAATAGGATACCTAATTTTTTTCTACTGGAATTATATTTACGTTGAATTTAATATATATATATATATATAAAAAAAAAAAGATGAATGCTGATTGCCGAATGATGAACGGAAAAATATAAAAAAAAATACCGTCGTTATTCATTACGCACATACATATCAATAATTAATACGTATCGTAGTTTCTGTGTGAATCGTTCGGCCGAACAAAAGTGTTTGGAAATTTAATACGATGCTATGAATAAAAATTGTATTTGGCGGTAAAAGTTTGTTATAATTAAAATTTTAATGAAAATCGTAAAAACGACTACATTACTATCCTACCTTCCGAATTGACGACCTCTCACCTGCAACAGTGGCGCACAGTGCATTCTGACTTGGTCGAGCGTGGTTTGCCCAGCGGGCTGCATCCGAGTTCCGTCCCAATAACCATTTTTTATACCAATTCCGTCCCGAGTGAAAAAAAAGATATTATACCAATTTCGTCCCGATTATTAAAAATGTATATACCAATTCCGTACTGATGAAAAATGTTCTTTTCAATGTAAAAATACATAAATGTTAAATACAAAAAATTCAAACTTAGTTTATACTTTCATAAATAAAAATGTGTAATTGTATCAAATTTATATGAGATAAAAAAAAAATAATAATCATTTATGCAGACATTTTTCTTATCTCTTTTCTTATTTCTTAAAATACAGAAAAAATTCAAAGAATATTAAAGTATTCGATTATTTAGCGCGATAACTGAAAGCAATATTATCATTATTTCTAAATAATACAATATTATTAAATTCGATTATTTAGCGTGATAAACAAAAGTAATATTATCTTTTTTTCTTATTTCTAAATTATATAAAATTGCTACCGTAATCGTAAATTGTAAGCTATATTAATATGGGTCTGGTACGAAACGTCGACAAGTTAAAATGTCGACGGTCGAAACATCGACAAGTACAAAATATCGAAAAATATAAAACGAAATTTATAATTTAACGTTGATATGTGAACGGATAAAAGTATAAAGTGAACGGTATTCATTTTGGGTACCGTATACTCACTCAATGGCGTATGCAGCTTTATATACACGGATAACGATAAATAAATAGTATTTCCCGTCATTTGCCTTGCTCTTGCTTTTTTATCACCAGAAGAAATACCGATGGCGGCATTTGCTGAAATTAGAGAACAACTAGAAATAGAATCTGGCACGGAACGTCTAATAATGTGGTTTGATGATAATTATGTTCTTGATCAAGTTCGAAAAACACTACGAAATGACAACCTTGTTTGAGAATTACCATTATTTTCACCAGAATTGTGATCTGTTTTTAATCAAAATATTCCAAGAAGACAAAATAATATCGAAGTTTGGCATCGACGTGTTGAGAGTGTCTTGTTGGTGAATCGCACGTAGGAGTATACCACTTAATAAAAGAATTACAAAAAGAATAAAAGAATACAGAAATAATGATCGAGTCAATACTTCGTGGAGTACCCCTCGTCCACGTTCAAAAAAGAAAAGTGAACAACGAGAGGACAGAATCCAAAACGTAATACGAAATCGCGGAAACGTTCCAGTTATTAGAGTTTTTAAGAGGAATCGCTCACAATATGACATTATAATTTTATTTCATTTCATGGTTCATACATTTTATTTTTGTTTATAATTTATATGCAATCATATTTGTTTTATCTATATAATTCATATATTTATGTATAAATGTATAATATATTTTTTTTTTTATTCGCATAATTAATATATTTATTTTATTTTAATTTCTCGACGTATTGGACCTGTCGGCATTTTAACTTGTCGATATTTTGACTGTCGGCGTTTCAACCGGCTCCCTATTTGATATAATGTGGAAAATACAAAACGGGACGGAACTCGTGCGATTAAATAAATTACACGGGACGGAATTAGTATATCCATTTTAAAAACCCTGGACGGAACTAGTATATCCTTAAATTCGAATTTTACATTCAGGACGGAACTCTGATGCAGCCGCCCACCGTACTAGCGGAGTATTCCGGATTATATCCAACGTGTAATCCTGTTTTCGGAAGGAAGTCCCCTTGTCCTTATTCATATTACTTCACTAGCCCGAGAATTTTCCGTAGATTTTCCGCGCCGGTATAATCTTCAATAATACCAGCGATAATTATTAAATTAGGTACTCTTGTGTCTATAATATGACGCGCCACGAGTGTTGATGCGTATTAATATACAGGGTGACCAACATAACATAAAACACTCATTATCTCGGAACGTATATCGTATTACATTTTTTCGCACTTTGTCGCATTATTGCCTAGTGTAATTTTTTGTCATCCTTATTTTTAGACGTGAAACCATCGCTAGTCGTTTTTAATTTTCAAGTAGCAATTACCCATATTGCAAATTGTATAAGTAGTCTGGACGCAATCCGGTGTTGAAATTGGTGATTTCCGTCTACGAGATGTTATCCACGTTTTAAAGTCTGTCGTTTTGTCGGTAGGCGGGCTGGTGCTGTAGCCCAAGAGAAATTATTTGTGTGGTTGCTCTGTACGATATGCCGAACACTCTGTACACACTGACCGCGTTAGTTCTAATCGTTGTCCAGGCCCTGTGATAGTAATAAACAATTATTGCACACTGTGTATAATGATTGTTGTAAATTTTAATCCTTGTATTGGACATTGAACGACGGCGGCAGTGTATTATCGACATTGAAATATTTTTCTGTAAATTTTAAACGTGAATAATATCATAATAATACAATGTTAACATATTTTATCTTAACCTATATCCTTATGTAAATATGTATTTTAGAATATCGGTTGGTCAGTTTTTTTTTTTTTTTTATTTGATCTTTTTAATTTATGTTACCCACATTAAAAAAAAAAAACAACAACTTTTAACGTGTAAAAATAACTAATACATTTTTTACGCAAATAGGTAATTATTATTATTTTTTTATTTGCGAACTAGACATAATCAAGTGTTAATTTTTTTTTAGTTTTATTGTTGTTCTCGTCTATAATAATTCGGTTTGTAATTGTGTTTTAAACGATTTATTTTCACTTTTTGTGTAAGGGAGAAACGCTGCGAGCGTTCTGGCGCATTTTTTTTTTTTTCTTAAATGTTTTTGTTCGTTATGTGTTTTCATGTACTTTTTTTTCTTCATATGGTGTGAAATAACAACCCTTTTTTTTTTTATCCATTTTCGAAACGTATAAATCGTTGATTTTTCGGAAGCGTTATATTATATTGTATAATAATATAACTTTGGGAAACTGAATTTTATACCTACGTTATGCTTTTAAGACGTGAATTGATTATATTATGTGAATTTAATTTGCATATAAGTATATAATATAACTATTATAAACAAGGTTCGGGACTTAACGAATTTAAAGTAAAAAAAAAAAAAAAACCGAAGTAAGACATAACATATATTAATAATTAACATTTCAATATTTCATATTTGAACTCGTAACATGTCATATTTCCGTAGCACTCTGTTAGATTTAATATTTTAAACCAACAAAATAAATAAATACTGAAAGTCCCAAGCCTACTAATAAGTAACAATATAAAGGTACGATGCAAATTCTTGTTTGTTGATATTATTATTATTATTATGATGAAAACTCAAGATATTTGTAAATAAATAAATAAGACAACAAAGTGGGGTTATATAGTTAAAACAGTTTTAATTGTAATATGAAAAGAATTACTTCTAAAAAATTATGAAATTTGTGTGTAGTTGATAGAGGTTAGCGTTTAAACCCCCCAAATGGTGCTCCCTTGATGAATATTATCTAGGAACCAAATACCCGTTTACTAATTAGCCATAAAATCGCACTGAAAAAAAAATATTAAAAAATTACATTTCGCTTGTTGACATCATTACTTTAAATGTCATTCATTGTTGATAAAAATTTGTTTTAAACAGAAATACCTTTCCATTGACACTCAGTAATGCATTCCTAATTATTGTCATAATGATTGCATTTCACAGTCATCAAAATTTCCATTAATCGTTAGTCAAAATATTGAAAGTATAAAAATTAAAATTAAAACTTTTTATTATATTTTTGTTTTCGGAATTCTATCATTGCGGCGTTCAGATTCCTACATAAAATAAATTAATTCGCATTCACTATTCATTAAAAATGTAGGTAATTGCATTCACGAATTCAGTGAATGCATTATTTCCAAACATTGCATATACCTATACTAACGTAAATTAATTATTTTAAGTATCAAAGTAATTAATTTTAAAATTAATTTTTTTTTTTCTCGGTCGTTTAATATTTTATCAACAAAGTTTACTTGTAATCCGGAGATTGTTTTCTTCAATTATTTATTTAATAGTTTATTTTACGCTGGCATAATTATTATGTCAACTTTGTTAAGATCAAACTTATATAATATTGACGTAAATACATTGACTTTTCACACAATTTATAATATTTTCTGTGCTTTATTAGGGATTTTTTTACTAGATAAAACACATCACGTGACGGTTATTATGTTTTCAAAAAAGTAAAAGGTATAACTATCGCTATATATGATTATGAGAGAAGAGGGGGGGGGGGTTGGAACATCCGAGAGAACCCAGATAATTTTTCTTCCGTAGTCTGTATTATGATAAAATCCGATTTTTCACGAACATTAGGTACTCCACCGTCCCCGGAAAACGATTTATACAATAATAATAATTGTGATAATGTATTTCGAGTAAATATGATGTTTTCATTTTTTTTTTTTTTCCCCGAAAATTTCGTATTAAATACGCCTTTTACATAGGTCGTTTTATTATAATTTATTCCCCTTTGCATACACGGGGTGCAGTGCGACTTATGGAATGTGTATGTATTATTCTTGTTTATACGAATAGAGGTTAGGGTTTGTATCTATGTATCGTTATTTTGTGTTTTATTAGACAAAAAATATGATTAGCCGTTCACAAATCAATGAAAATATACAATACGAGTCAGTGTTTACGTATTGTTTGCTCGTGTTTTTAGGATATACTCGTATACTGTATACATAATATATCTATATTTTTTTTTTAAGTGAGGGATTGTTTAGTCGTCAGGGGTCGTAAAACCCGCGGTCTCGTGAAGTCGTCGCATATTTCACCCGTGCCTTTACTATTAGCCGGTTATAAACTTGGAGAGTAAAAAAAAAAAAAACCTCTGACAATATTTATATTATACCTACCCTTTTGTGGTTCTTTATAATCGTTTTTCACATAATATTTTATCCCTTGAACCGTTTTTCTATACAATACGTTTTGTAAAAGGATTCGAAATCGCGGTGTGATCACAAATCTAAATAAACCGCGAAATATTTCCATTAAAACAATACTGAAAATGTCGTCGGAGCATTATGAATTAGGTACCTATTTAAACCAACTCATTATAATGTATCTTATTATATTTTAAATTATGCTAAATATTTGAATTAAGATTTTTAAAAAATGTGCAAATACCGGTGGATTATTCGTTTTCCGATATTATATCTTTGATAGTTTCATTTAGAATTTTTAAGTACGATAAATACTATGCGTATGTATATTATATAGGAATACGAAATACCTATTGCATATTTATGTTACTTTTACTTTTATAATTTTATTATAGATAGATACCAACTTGTTTTTTTTTTTTTTTTTTTATTATTATTCTTGTTCAGCTATATTATTATATACAATGTACCCGTACATTCTTTCATTAAAATTTAACGAATAACAATTATCTATATTTTAATAATTTTATTTCGACTTTGTTAATTGGCTGATTGATAATAACATCATTCTGTTAGTCTGCATTTGCCAGTTATGGTGTTTACTACGTTAATCGCGTTCAATTTCGATCAATATCAGTATTATTTTTTAATTAAGTAATTGGCTATAATTAAAAAAAAAAAAAAAGGAAAGCCGGACGTATTTTGCACCATAGGCAGGCCAATGTTG
Source organism: Cinara cedri (assembly GCA_902439185.1). Classification (NCBI taxonomy): domain Eukaryota; kingdom Metazoa; phylum Arthropoda; class Insecta; order Hemiptera; family Aphididae; genus Cinara; species Cinara cedri. Next base: position 351,539 of record CABPRJ010001938.1, on the reverse strand, counting down.
TAGTGATGGTTGAGTTTGAAAGGTGTCCCGCGGAGATCAGACAAAAAAGGCAATAACTTTTGTTTTGTTCAGAAGTTTAATATATATATATATATTTTTTTTTTTGTAATAATGATTAGAGTCTTGTGCTTTGATTTTTTTTTTTTAACTGAAAATAATTTTACTTTAAATCCAATTTACGATAGTTTATATGGTTTTTTATTGCCACTTCTAAATAGTAACAATTTCTCAATGGAAAAAAATGTTTACGATTTTTAAAATTGCTAAACACAATATAACTATATGTATATTATACTTATAAAATTATATTCATTAATTCGTTGCTAGGTATTGATAGGTTAGATAAAATTTAAATATGTATAAGTAAGCACATTATACTTACCTTGTTTTCAAAAATCTAAACTAAACGATGGATTAGTTAGAAGGTTGTTGAATATCAAAATTATTAAATTGCATTGGATATGATGGGATATAATATTATGATTGCGAAATTTGCTATATATTATCAAATACAATTGGCACGTATCTCTGGTTTAAATTCAAATCACAGCAAATGAGAACTAATATGTAAAACATATGAATCAGAAAAATCGGTTACACACCTATAGCAATTTAGTTGACAGAGTTGAATTTCTGAACGTTTGAATGCGTTTTGGAATGCATACTATCGTTCATTTTTTTATTGAACATCACAGAATAAATTTTGGGAGGTACTCTTATTCAAATATTTTATAATTAATACATTGGTTATTTTGTATAGAATTAGTATTATTTTTAGGTATTGTTGATGATTATGATGAAATTTTCCGATTGAGTCTGTAACCGGTATTTATATATATATATATATATATATGTTGTTTTAATTACATAAAACTGTATAAATAAACTAATATATCTATGTTAGAAACGTTTTATAGAAACCAATTTCTGTGCAACCTTAACCTAAAATAAAATTATTGTTATCAGTAAATGTTTTTAATTTAAAAATATATTTTTGACGTAAACACTGCCGCGATAAAACAAAACAAAAATATAATACATGATATTTCGCAAATTAATTTACAACAATATTGTTTTTTAAATTCAAGTTCAAAATTAACACAAATACGTACGCCATTAATAATATTCTTTTTGAATGACTTCTTGTAACTATGTTACAATAATAATTTTTAATCGTACAAGTAATGAACAAAAAATATTATTGTTAAATTGATATGGTAGACAACAAATAAAAACGTATCTCCCTCTTCGTGTTTCTCAGGCGACTTGATGTTTCCAACACCCTTTCACACCCAAGTCACAGTTAAATGTTGTTGACTGATATTTTTAATGGGTTAAGTACTCTTTTGCCTGTGACAGCCAAATTAACTAATAATAATAATTGTTTTTTTTCTCATCGGTGTTTTTAAAGTAACATGTATAAACCAAAAAAGAAAATTCAATTTTCGTTTTAAAAATACTAAATCCCTGCGTCAGCCACCCCGGTGGGTGTTGAATTCGTAAATCCGGCCTTAAGGGTATGTGCATAACTGACCCTTTCACATCCTCATTTGTATTTAAATTTCCAAATCTCTTCTCGCAATTGATTCTGCTATATGCCCTGACAAATAAACAAGCAAACAGGGAGACACAGATTTCCTTCTATTAATAGGCAACTTGCAGGTTATTTTATAAGGTTATTTACTCGTTTTCCGAACTAATTGTTTTGATATTATTAGGCGTATTTTGGCGATGCGGTTTTGAGCAATCTCAATCTAGTGAACAAATTGTTTTAGCCGGCGCAACCCAAACCCCTCCTGTTCATTTTTTGTTTTTTTTTCCAAACGATTTCCGTCGAAAATGGTTTGTACGAGTGGGTAAGTTTCCAAACGGCTCCGGTATTCGGTACTTCGCGTACATTTCTCGTAACAAAATAAGTACAGATTCGACGTAGAAAACGTTCGTGTCATATCTTACTTTTTACGATAACAAGTTCTGTTGTATCTATTAAAATTATTGGCGTTTAGATTTTACGTTTCAAACATTATAATGCCTCGTTATATGCCTATATGGATTATTTTTGAACGAATTTTATCTAGTTTATCGAATTGTATCAATTTTGTTTACTAAATGTAAACGGATATGCGATATGGATATAGAACATTTTGTGTATTCGTGAATTTGTATTGTAAAAAACCGGAGCCGTTTGGGAGTTTTCCTTTTTGTAATACGGGAGCCGTTTGGGAATTGACCTTTTTGTAAAACGGAAGCCGAATGGCCTACGTCCGTTTTGGCGTCATAGTTTATTGTAATTTCTTTGATAGCTGAATGAACTTTTCGGCATCCATCTAGCCGGAGTCGGCAAACAATTGAAAATTTACTGTTTTCGGTTACTACTGATAAGGACTATCATCCAATAATTTTATCCGTTTTCTATAACAAAAAATACCGCTGTACAGTAAACAAAACGTTTTGGCGAGTAATCGACCAAGTAGCAAACAACCCAGTAAACTGTTTACTGAAAGTTGCTTTGCCAAAACACGCCTATTGTTTGGTAATTGAATGCACTTTTCGGAATTAGCAAACAAGAGGCGTGTTTTTTTGACGATGCAGTTTTCGGTACACAGTTGGCCGCATTGTTTGCTACTCAGTTGCAATATCGTCAAAACGTCCTGTTTACTGTTGTACCACAGTATTTTTTCAATGGATAACAAGTATTTGAAGACAGTAAACGTAATTTTTAATTGTTCGCCGATTCCGGCAACTTGGTTGTCGATAAACGTATTCGGTTAGTAAAAATTTGCAGTTTGTTCGTTCAATCATTTACAGGTTGCTCAAAAATGCATCGCGCAAACGCTCAACAAATTCGGAAGCCCACAATGCGACCTTGAAAAGTTTCCGGTTTCTAAACGTATTTTAAACAATAAACTATAATTCCATTTACGATTTTGAAAAACTTGATAACCCAGTATAGTGTACTTACGTGTGCACGAAACCAAAATAAATTAAATGTTTCAATTCGTAAATAGTTGACAGGTCGTATTTATTAAAATTCTTTTTTTTTTTTTTTTTTTTTTTTAATATTGGCTTAGTATGAATTTATAATATTTAATACCTACTCGTATTTAAATAAACTAATAACGATAATTTTATAATATATTATTGTCCTTGTCAACCGAATCAACAACCGTAACTATTGCGTTCTGTATAGTAACCATACAGTCGGACGGTCATAACTGAGACACAAGGCATTATTCTGAACTGACGTTTAGAAATCTAAAACTACGTTTATCGTCTTCGGTTACTCTGGTTACTGGTCCGTTGGTAAAATACGACCAACGGTACGGTAAACAAAACGTTTCGGCGATGTTGCGACCGAATAACAAACAACGCAGAGAGAGAGCTAAACCGTTTACCGAAAAATGCATCGCCAAAACGCGCGTGTATTTTTGTTGTCCGAAATAAGTTAACACTATTAACATTAAGGCCCGGAATTTGAATGCATTTGCACTTTTTTATTTGTTACATTAAAAATTGGCCAGGTGAGTCACACATTTGAATCGTGACCTACAATATGTTTGTATATGCACAATTTAATTTTGCATATTCTTGTATATTTTAGCATTTTCAAAAATATATTGCGTATCGGGAAAAAAATTGTATTTATTTAATGATACTGGTCAAGGATGTTATATTATTCACATTTCGATCATTTTTAAATTTGTATTTACCCAGCGTATTATAATATCGACTCGTCGACCTATCGGCCAATTGATAATCGTTTAAACGAGATAGAGCTCGCTGCCATAAAATCAAATAATGTTCGTCGTACTGTACCGCAAGGATAATGAAAACTTGGCGACAGTGTGTTCGTGCAGTTTCGTATTGAAACGGCAAAAGTAAAACCGTTCGTCGTTCGTAAATGAGTTTTTGAATCGAGAAAAAAATATTCGAGTAGGATTTTTTTTTTTTTTAATACGTTTTTAAACCGAGTAAATTTAACTAACGCGACCGTATTTTCGTCGACGCGCATTTAACACATTTTCACCGCGTGTGTTCGAACGTACGTAAATGCATAAAATATGCACGCGTGTTCCCGTGCACGTTTTTAGCGCATAATATGTTTCCGGGCCCTAATTATTGTTGTACTGGTAAAATTTTCAACAACTATGGTAATAATAATTATTGTTTATTTCTACTCGTCCGTTCGACGGCGGCGGCGGCGGCGGCGTGCGGCCATTCGTCGTGGGTCACCGTCGCGCGTCGCCGGTAGCAAGCTGACGTGCAGTTGTTGCGGCGGCGGCGGCAAAAAGAAAACGGAATAATTTCATAGTGAGAGTGGTGGCGGTGGTGGCGGCGGTGGTAGTGGTGGTGGTGGCGGTGGTAGTGGTGGTGGTGGTGGTGGTCGTCGGCGTCGTCGTCGTCGTCGTCGTCGTCGTTGTCGTCGTCGCCGCCGCTCGCACGCACGCCAAACTCACGCCGCCCCGCCGTTTAGTTAGGACGACGGCTGCCGTCGCCACTACACCGGTGTTGCACCGCGTCGGCCGTCTGTCTCGCGCTGTTTTTCGCTTTCGAAACTGCGTCGCGTCCGGTTTGTTTGGACTTTACGTAAATTTTTCGAATAAATATTACGCGATTAATATTATAATTCCGAAACGATAATATTAATGTCATAACGGGGTAGGGAAGGAGGGGGGTACCTATATTTGTTTGTTCATCACGTGTAATTGTTTTTTTTTTATTGAAATTCGTTACGCATTTCTAACGGAACCGTACGTCGATTATCAGTTTTGTCGAACCAAGGCTTGTCCTAATTATTGTTTTATTGTAACATTTCTCGTTTTTCTACGGAGTGGCAGCCACTGACGGGGTCCGTTTTCACGTATAAAATCCGTTCGCAATATTCGTTTGCAATTTTTATTTTTTATTCCCCCAGGAAACCACCGATATTTGAGACGAATAATATATACAATCGTTTACTACTATTCGGCAGACGTCTGGTATAATATGGTATTATTTCCGTTGGTAAAATTAAAACTCCCATGATTTTCATGACCTTAGTATAATTTGTATTTTTACCAACGAAAGTTGTATCTATAGTAAACATCTATCGGTGGCGTCACCAAATAAATTAAATGAGGGGGGGGAAGCGGTAATTTTGCAATCTTTTGCAAACCGTTTGACTTGAAAAAAATTAATCAATTTTTCATAGAATATTTAAGACTGTTGAAAAATCGTAAACTGCGTTTATAGTAATTACAGAGGCTATAGGTATTGACATTTAGGGGGACGAGGGTATCAGAAACCCCATTGAATCTAATTGTAACATCATTTTATACTTGAACCACAATTAGATTGTTGAAGTACCCCTACTTATATTATAATATCTGTTTACGATTTACGATCCTACGTGAAAAACGATAACACATTATATTATTTCAATCGCCTATTACACTGTTAATTACCCGCAATAAAAACGTATTACCAACATTATTTTATCGTTGACATATTGTTATCGCGTTATGTACATTCGGAGGCGTGTAGGTATAGATTACATTTATGTTTGGGGGTGGGAGAGAGATTGAGTGTTCAGACTGTCAATTATTTGTAAAAGGAGTGAATTGGGCGTTGAAAAAAGAATCGGACTCCCGTATTAATTTCAAAATAGGGGGGGGGAGGGGATTAACGCCTCTACCATACCTACACCAGCGCACGGGTCTTGCGACGAACTCTATTATAATATATTATTTTAGCTTAATAGTAAAATCCATTTCCCATGGCACCTATTATTATTTATTTTAACTATTTCGAGATAAAACCATAACGACATAGTTACTTAACGTTCATTTCATTTCATTTATGATTAGGTACCATAAAGACTGTAACAACAATGTAAAATCGATTATTTTTCATTTATGAGGTCACTTCTCGATATTTATCGATAATTCGATTATTTTATTTTACGACAGTTCAACAGCTACACGGAGATTTAATAAATTAATAATTTACGTGAAGTGCATTTTGCATAACAATAATATAGGTATAGTAATAGTATACTTATTATTATTGTTTTACTATGGAATTTAAATAAATCGTATAAATTATATTTTAATTGGAGGCAAAAACTATTAAATAGGTATCGTAGTATATTATAATATAAATACTATTGCGTACTGGTCAATTAAAATTTATTATGTGTTATAATGAAAACTGAGGAACGTAGACTCAAATTTCACTTAACAGTTGGTTTTTGTTTTTTTTTTTTAAATATATCTACTAGAGGGTGTTCTTTAATTTTTTTATTTCAAAATATGTTTAGTTATCAGTGTGCATACATAAAAACAATGAACTCCAATCAAGAAATATCACATATTAACTTGTAAAAGAAATATACAAAAATACACTCAACTTTTTTTTTGACCATTAAGTACAATTTATAATGAACCTCCTGTTCAATTTTCAAGCATTTCTGTTCGGTAAAACAATTTTATCCACAGAGTACCTACCAAATATAAAAAAAAAACTTGCAAAATTAAAATGTTTATAATAGCCCGAAAATGGCTCAAATGTTTTATAAATTCTATCATCTCTAGAAAAGACAAATATTAGTTTTCTGTGAACATTTCAAGTTTCTACGAAAATTTATTGAATTACAACACAATTGAAAATAATAAACACATTATTTTCGTCAATTGTCCCGTTTTTTCAACATTTTTTTTTCGATTTTACTTAATTATCGAAAGATTTGCAGGAAAAATCAAGAAACGACTTTCTTACTCACCGACTAGATTAAAAACGCAACCAAAAAGGTCTGTTGTTTTTTTTTTCTATTGGAGCAATATTTCTATCGAAAACATAGTTTACAAAAATTTAAAACAACGAAATCGGTAACGCCGCGTTAATATTTCTCAATTTACTTATAAATTTGTTTTGAATTTTTTTTTTTGAAAAACCCTTGGAAAACTAATAAAAATTACCACGTTAATGCACCAACCAGATAGAATTTCCTAAATTTCCAGAAAAAGTGCTATCCCTCGCTGCTCTCCGAATTTTAAATGGAAAAAGTTTGGAGAAATTAAAATCAAAAAAGTGGGAAAGTCGAACTCTGTTGACTACAAATTAAAATCTGTGTTTAGAATGCTTGTCGCTTATCGCTAGACCAATCGGCACGTTAGAATAATGTAACGTCTAAATTCCTATGGTGCACGCGTGTAAGACCAAGACAGAAAATCACCGATTCCAATCCCCTTAACTTGACACATAATTCAGTAAAAGCAAACATTTCGATTTGTTAAGTATAAGAAGGTTCTATTATTATGGTGGTAGCTATGAATGGCCATGTATATATTAAATTTTCAATAATCTTTAATTACTTATATAATATGTATACAATATATTAATAGATAAAATGATAATAATATGAGTCTTCTCAATGTTAATTTCAAAATATTACCCAAGGTCTTTTGTGGTTTTAAAAAAAATTATTCGTAATGAAACATCGACAATTGACATCTACTCGAAAACAATTTTCTTTATATCCGTAGGTAGTAACGTTTTTAATTTGTATTGTATTCAATTACAAAATGTGTAATTTTTATTATTTTCTATAAATACGTACTACCTAATTATACTTTAAAGTTTAACTTTGAATATACTGCAGTTTTAATATGCACTAAATGTATTTGTGTTGTTGATTTAACAATAATTGATAATAGATAGGTTAAGTCAATACAATTTTCGCGGTTAATTGCGTGCGGCTTAAAGTTGAAAACCGGATTGTTTTTTAGATCGCGTTTGAGATGTGATAAATATTAATTTTAAAAGTTTTGGTTTTATTTCCTCGGCGTTTTCAGTTCATAAATGGTAATTTATTTAAATCAGTTTTATGTTGTTAATATAAAAATTATAAGTCCAGTTGTTTTTTTTTTTATTATTAACTACTCATCTATTAATTATAGTTATTACTCAAAACAATTAGTTCATCAAAATAAATTTTAGCACTTAACTTTGTTATCTACGTGGATTTTTATACCGGCGATCGTCTAGTCTAATAACTTAAGCTTTATATAATTTGATTATATAAATAAAACACGTTTTAAACAATTTTAAACACTACTATATTACAACTATTTTACACCTGTAGTTATACTTACATATTATAGTTTTATGTGTTTTATTTGCATTTATCAATCGCAATAATAAAGTCCGTCCAATTCGTTAGCAAAAGAAATACAAAATTGGATCCAAAAGGTCAATAGGAAAAACGAACACATTTGAAAGTTCGGCGCATTTTAAGTTTTCAAGAGCGGACACATTTTCAAAAAGAAAATAATTAAGTATCGTGTTTTATTTATACAGTTGAATGTTTCGCATTAAAAGAATATTTTTTTTTTTTAAATTTTAATAATACAGTTTTAATATTTTAGTCCTGATATTAATAGAAACGCGGGAACAAAAAATTAGTAGTTTTTATGGCGCTTATCTGACAAACGACGCTACGTCATGTTGCGATCAAAAACCGAAATAAAAAGCTTTTCGGTGCTATCACTATTCGGTTGTATTAAACTCGTGAAGCTATTTATACAAAATTGTTTTGTTTGAATATTGTAATTTCCCCGGCTGTAAAGTTCATTTAATATCGTTTCCTCGACTTTCGGATTCAAACGCTGGTTACCCATAATTTATCATTATTATTATTATATTTTTTTTGTAAGTGATTTTAAATCGTTCTCCGTTAGTCTTAAATTGGGTTTTTAACAAGACCTTCATCGCGTAACAATGAAAAAATAATAATAATAATGTGTTATTGGCATCCCTTCTCCTCGTATTCTTCGATCCAAGGTCTTATATTCGCGATCATTGTGTCATATTATTATATAGGCAATCGTATCCCCCGAGTAGCCTGTTAATAAAAATATCGTTTTCACTTTAATTATTGGATTTTCGTTTTTTAAAATAATTTAACTTACCTATCTATCTATCTATCTATCTATCTATTATCAAATTAATATGATTAAACAATGTAAATCGTGTTAAAATCATATACTCATTAATTTGCTTTGATTTCTTTTTTTTTTGTTTCTACGATTTTGATTTGTTAACCCAATTTTGTCGTCTCGTTTATTCACTTGCATAACATACATTAATGTCTGTTGTTAATTAATGTTTAAAACTATATACTCGGTACTCGGTTTACTATATTATAGCGATCGATATGGTATTATTTTTAAGCGCAATATAATTTTTTCGCGTAACAAACTCTACGTTTTGCTATTTTTTAAACGCCATAAATGTATTATTTTTTAATTTAATTCGGTTTTTCTAAAAAGTATATTATATTTGAGAATTGCTTATTATTTAACGTTGAATGCCATGCGAAAATAAAATACATATTTCGATAGCACTTTATGCATTATTTATTACATTTTAAACCTGTAATTTATACAACAATTGGCAGAGCTCGAGTTTAAAAACGAGTTGATAAAATCACTTTTGTTATATATTATTCTCCCGGACAATTTTATTTATTATTATTTTTTAGTACTTTTTTTTTAATATCTTTTCTTAAGTTCTGTTACAAATATAATAAAAATACTAATAATTTTCTCAATAAATAGTATTATGTTATTTTTTTTATAAAAAAAATTGATCACGATTTCCTTAAAAAATTAACAATGTTTATACAAATAATAATAATTGTATCCTACTGGTGAATAATAAATAATTGATGTACATTAACATGTTATACGTTTTTTTTTAACATCATATACATATGTATATTATTTATTTAAATAGGCTTCTATTTACTAGGTAGGTATAATACACCTATACAATTTTGTTTAATTATATTTAACAATTACATTTTTTATTTTTGATGTTTGTAATTTTATTGTTTATTTTAACTGGGAAGTTATTTAGAAACGTCACTAATTTGGTCTTTTTTTTTTTTTAAAAAAAAAACAATGTTTTCTAAGGTATCTATATTTTTTAAACTATTAATGGCGTACACTCCCTCATGTGAAGTTATAATATAATCTACTTAAAATGCATTGTTTTATATTTGTTTAAAGTATTGATTATTATATTATTATTGTACCCAAAGATTTATTTTTTTTTCTACATTTATTAAGTTAGTAACATGTTGGTTTAAATATATTTGAAGGCGTTTTATATTAGATAGATATTATGTATTATTATGGTTAGGTCTAGAATTTTTAGCATTGGTTTGCTGCTTTACCTAATCTAACACTTGTTTTGATCAGTTGACGATTATATTTTATAATAATAGGTAGTTTCTCTCTTATATATAGAGAGAGTTAATTGTCTTTTTAAAAATTGTTTATTAATTGTAAGTATTTGTTTTTATTTTTTTGATGAGTTTCATTTATTTTGTAATATATATTAAACAGTTTCATACAAAAAATAATGACAATTATTATATGTATTTATTATTCTGCATATTCATTTATTTATTTAGAAAACTATAAGTTATATCATATTATTTTAACTTAAAAACTTTAATTGACTTAAATTTAATATTAAAATTTTAAAAATCTAAGTTATTTTAAATTGATACACATACAAATGTTCAATGTTCAGAATATTTGTTTTAATATTTAAATAGTATAGGTCTAGGTGTAAGTTGTTATAGGTTTATTTGCATTTGTTTAGGTTTTAAACTAAATAATATTGTTTGGAGATAAATTATGACCTATTGATGAGGATTGAATAAACAAATGTAAATTTATCTATAATTATATATTTGCTATTCTATTTGCCTTATATTCTAAAAAAAAATTTGTTAAAAAACTACTTCATGTATTAAGTAGGTATATATATATATATTCATTCAAGATCATGTTAAAAAAAAAAAATTAATTATTATATTTCTCATCCAAATCTAATTTAAGTTAAGTTAAGTTAAGTTTATACACACATAATATATGTAAATGTCCACTTAAAATTGAATGTGTATGTATTGCATAATATAGTCACCTAATTCACTATAATTGTTGTTAGTGTGTGCTTAACATAAAACTATCTTTGCTTTTAGATATTCATTCATGGTGGGAAGTTCCAAGTATTGCTCACTTCTGTTCTTTGTTCCGGGTGTCTTTTGATCTTCTCGACTTTGATATTGAAGTAAGTAATCATCTATATTTTTGTTTTATATGTTAGGTAATTTAAAAATAATTTTTCAGGATTTAGAAGCCGCTTTACTGACAGATGGAACTGAAGACAATGGCAACTCTTTACTACAGGAGCTTATCGCCAGATTATTATCTGGCTGCTTTGGCAACAACAGCATATCCACTTTCAATTATCAAATGTTTTTGCGTAGATTATTTAGAGAGAAATGCAAGGTTTGTATATAATAATGTAATAATTAAAATCCTTATTTATATTAATGTTAATAATATTTATTTATTTATTTATTTTATTTAGGAGTATAGTTTTCAGAACCCATTCAATTCTGATATCGACTTTCAGTTCTTGCCACTTCGAACAAAAGTGGAAATACTACATGCATTATGCGATTTCAGATTGGATGCAGATGATGTCATGGAATCGCTTAAGAATCTTGACTCGGATAGCTTGAGAGTGCATCCTCTAGGGTATGATGAAAACAAATCAGCTTATTGGTACTTTTATGGTACCCGATTGTATAGAGAAGACTATGAAAAAGTAGTTCATAGCAAAAAAGTAAGACATTTAAATTGATTTTTAAATATTTATTAGACTAATTTTAATTGATATATTTATATATATTCTATTATTTTAATATAGAAAAAGAAAAAACGTGGACGCAAGAAAAAAAATGAACCAATTGTGTATTCAGAATCGGAAGATGAATTAGATTTAGGTTCTGGAAAATGGCAAGTGGTTTGCTTTACAGAAAGTGACTGGGAAAGATTAGCTCTGAAAACTGAAGATTCAGCCAACAGAGATGTTCAAGCACTACATCAAGTAATTACTGAAGACTTTTTACCCGAGATTCCTCGTTTATTTGAAGAAAAAGAAAGATTGCAACGAAAGCGTATGTTAGAAATGCAACCACGTCGACAATCTACTAGACTTGAAAAACTTAAACAACAAAAAGAAGAAAGAAAAAAGTTTGAAGATTTATGCCGAGATCATGAAGAACAAATTAAAAAAAACAAAAAACAAAAAAAAAAACAAGACAAACGACCAACAGTCAAAGAACATGAAATATCAGACAGTGAAACTGAAAGTCATGGTTATTCATCAAGTAGTTCTAAGAAGACTGGTCGCCAAACAAATAATTCATTAGCTTCTGCTACTGGTCAAATTGTAATTGAACCTTCACAAGATAAACCTGAGTCTAAAATATTAACTAAAACAGCTGGGTAAGTTAATTTTATTATGAATTAAATTGAAACTGACTGTTTATTATATTGCGTATTCCTTCTTAGATTTAAATCCAGTACTGAGGATTTACAAATAGGCATGTATAAAATATTGAATAAATTAAAAGATCATGAAGATGCATGGCCATTTCTGGAACCAGTTGATGAAGAAATAGCGCCTAGTTACTACAGGGTAGTAAAAGCTCCAATGGATCTCCAAAAAATGGAAGACAAGCTTAATGAAGGATTGTATGAAACATTTGGCCAATTCAAACATGATTTTCAACTGATTATTGCTAATTGTAAACAGTACAATGGATCAACAAATGGTAAATTATTTAAAACACTAACCTATTTTTTTTAGATTTTATGTTGGTGTTTACATTTTAGAATACACAGTCATGTGTGGAAATTTACAAAGAGTGTTTAATATTGGCGCTCATAAATATGTAGAATGGGAGATGTCTGAAGAATCTGATGATGAAATGGCATATCTCAAGAGATACGAAAATGGAACTATGAGGTCCAGGAAAAGCAGAAATCGACAGAGAAGTATCAGTAGTAAAGAATCTTGTAACAACACTGACAAAGAAAACGAAGAAAAATTACGAGAATGTTCAGACTCTACGTAAATACATTGAACTTATCTTATAAAATAATTCTTATTATATTATATAATTATGTTTTTTTAATGTAGTAAATTTGAAAATGGGATCAATCAAACTGATGACGATTCTTGCAGTTTAGATTCCAAATTAGAATCAAAAAAAAAGACAGCAAAAGAATTGTCTAAGTTAAAGAAAAGTGTCATGATAAAAAATACTAGTGCAATAGAAGTACAGGCACTAGAAGAAGTAACTGAGCAGACCTTACGGGTAAATATTAAAATCAATTTTGAAAAGTTGTAAATTCTAGTTGTAATTGAATTTGTTTTAGGATATAAATAAATGGTTAGATGACACGCCTAGTTTTTCTTCAGCAAGTAATTCACCAATGGCCACATTAGCTGGTTCAGTTCTTGATGACGCTGAAGTTACATCTCGCTTGGATGCAGAGTATCGTCAAGCTCATAAACTTGATAAACCACGTTTACCTTTTAAAGTATGCTATTTATATTCATACATTTGTATTATAATAAAACAATTTATACTTGTAAAATAATTGAACATGAGTAAAACCTTGGTTTGCCTGTAGTATTATAATTAGTTGTGTGTTTTTACAATTTCAATTTAAAGTACTAGTCAATTGGACCTGATAATAGAGTCTAGATTATTTTTGTGTAAAAACATATTTTTATCAAAAGATGCTGTTTGATAATAAGAGTAAGAAATGTTTGCATTTCATACCATGTAAAATCTATTAAAAATATTTTTTTTGCACATGAGTGCATATTTTGACCTTGAGAGATGTAATCTTACTGGAGGTTTATCATAAGTTTTTTTTAGTGATAAATAAAACCGTTTAGCAAATATAGTCGTTTTTTATGAACATTTTTAAAGTAAATAATAGAAATAATAAAAAACGAGTTGATATTAAGGACGGGAGTGGCCACTGTTGTTGATGAGAATTTGGAAATGTAGGATACATAAGGATATTTCATTTATATCTGTAAGCAACAATAAATCATTGATGACGAAAGACGATTCCGAGCGCAGTTCGGTAATACATAATTTGTTTTTTAAAATATTTAAGAAACAAGCAGCTCTAAAATGTTGCATTACCATTATTTCTTTGTCACTCTAGGGTATAAACCACTAACTATTTTGATTTTCAATTAGGAATCTATAATAAAATACCATATTTTGTTTGTTTTAGTTATTTTTTTGTTTTTTTTTTTTTTTTTTAAAGCTTATATTTAAGTTTGAATTTTTATGAAAATTTTAAAAATTCTGATATGTCTAAACATGTTTATCATAACTTTGTTCAAAATTGTGTTTCTTCAGTAATTATTGTTACGTACAGATATAAATTAAATAACATTATGTATCCTACCTTTCTATATCCCATCTATAATATGATAGCACACACTTTAGCAATGCTTTTTTTTTAAAAATTAAAACCAATTGTAAATACACATTAATACACACCTAATTATAATATTCTAGGCTATATGGTTCAGTCATAATTATATTTATTTTTTAGTATAAGTATGATAATTTTTTTTTTTAGTTTAAATTTATATTAGCTGGATTTAATAAATATTTATTACTACAGGAAAAAAAGAGACCCGCAAAGGAATCTATTGTATTACCTGTAAAACGAAAAAGAGAAGTTCAAAGAACCATTGACCGTCTACAACCTGGTAAAAGTAAAGGCAATCTAATTTCAAACAAACTAGATGATAACCAATCCCTTGCAAAACAAAAATTAATTAAAGCTGATTCAGAGATGGCGCCAACTCTTAGTTTAGGCACAGTATTAAATACTGATCTTATGGGTTTTTCTTCAAAAAGATCAAATGAAGACCAAGAACTAGAAAAAACTGAGGAAGAATCTGAAAAAAGTCCTCCTAATGATTGTGTAAATATAATTAAAAAAGAAGATATTAATAAAGAATTACCAGAAGATAAGCCTGAAAAAGCAACTCCTAATCTTAGTGCGTGGTTTAAAGCGTTTGGGGCCCCAAAGACACAACCTACTCCTAAGCGTAAACAAGAATCTATAGAAACATCTCCAATGTACACTGCATATGCCATGAATGATATGGTGCCTTGTGATTATACTTTAAAAGAAATAGAAAAAAAAGAATATGTATCTCAAGAAAATAAGAAGATGGAAAATACTATATCCATCCCATTAGTTTCACCTGATAAATTACCTGTTAAACGACAAAGAAAGTCAAGTACGGGCAGTAGTGTTTCTGAACAGTCATCTCAAAATGACTCTTGGAACTCTCCTCGTCCTAGTTTGGATGAACATTACTTATCACCGCAGTCTGGAAATTCTCCACAGCAGCAAATAAAGCCCTATCAAAACGTTTTAAACATTCCGCATGCACCTATTAAAGTTGGATTCTATCAAGATGCTTTTGCTAGACCAAATTCTGAAAAAAGTAGCAGCTGCAGCCCGAGGAATCCTTCTAGTGTGTTGACGGCAAGCCCCCACGGACAAAGCCCGCGTCAGACTTTTACCAGTCCTCGTGACTTGCCTAGTGATAGTCCTAATCATAATTTTATTGGGAGTCCCCATGATGCTAGTTGTAGTCCGCATAACAATGCTAATAGCCCAAAGGAGAGTCCACATCATTTAATATTGAGTCCGCAAGATTCAAGTAATAGTCCTTATTATAGCCCTCAAAATAATGTTAATAGTCCCAAAGAGCCAATAACTGGTTTGGCAGACGATTATCAACAAAATCAAAATGTTTATTCCCAGTACATTGGATCACATCAAAATTCACCTCAAAGTACATACACCGAATTGAATCCTCAACAACAGCAGCAACAACCACAACAACCTCAACAGCAGCAGCAACATAAACAACCACAACAACAACAGCAGCAGCAGAAAACACAACAACAGCAAACACAACAACAACAACCCCAAGTGACCAATACACCTTCTAAAACTCCAAATATATTCCCAGTTAAGAAACGTGTATATAACGAAAGCGAGAGACCCCCAGAAATGGCATTTACTCCGACTGTTGCCAGTAAAGAACAAGAAAGGGTATTTGTACCAGCTCCGGGTCAGATGCCCAATTCAAATTTCAATTCTGAATTAAACTATCCTATGAGTTATTCACGTAATGATCAACCAATTCAGCCTTATCAGCAAAATGCGGAACATCAACCTGTACCAGTGACTTACCACCAGAATAGTCTTAATTATTTACAAATGGCTCGTGATCGATCTGAAAGTGATGAGAAAAATGTGCCAAATTCATTGTTCAATTACACGGCTTCTAACCCGACTCTTGTATCAGCACCATCACCTCAATATACTTCTACTCCTTTGAATTATTCAAATCCAACTAAAGACACCGTTGGTTTTACAACTGCTCCATTAAATTATACAAGTCGTACGACATCTGGACAATTTATACCTCCCAATTTTAAACAAACCACTACTCAACCAAGACTAAATTTTAATAGTCCTTATGAACAACAATATTCAGATCAAATCAATTTACGTCCCTACAATTATCCTGTACTACCATCTAGTAAGTCGTACCCACACCCGATGCAAGACATGATGCCCAATAAATCACAAAATATTGATTTTACAACTGGTCGACCATTGCCAAATATTATACCAGGAAATATAGGTGGCTATCGTTTTAATCAAACAACATACCCTGGACCGTCTGTGGCAGAAATTATGAAAAATAATAAAATGGATATTAGTCAACCTACTTATTCAAGTCCAACGATGGCTGAAATGATAAAAGCCAACCAACCAACATATGTTAATCCTGCTATGGCAGATATGATGAAAACTAACCAAGCAGCTTTTTCTCCAAATCATCCATCAGTTGCCGATATGACAAAATCTAAAATGGAAATGAACAGGTCATTAATGATGGAACCTGTGCCACCATCTAAGCCAGCCAAAAAAGTTAGTAAAAAGAAAAAAGCTGCTGTTGCACAACAACAACCATCACCACAATCATCTACAACGCCAACCATTCAAGAATCAACTCCTAGGAGTGTAGAACAGGCTCGTGCAGATCCTACGTATCCACATCACTATCCGCCACTTGTAAAACCGCCCATTTCCACAGGACCATTTAACTTTAATCAAGGCATAAAGGACGGTTATCAGGATTATTTGAATGAAATGCGATCAACAGGCTACTTTGCAGATCAAGCTGCAGTGGCAGCAGCACAACCAGATGAACGTAACCCTGCGTTTGCTTTTGCAAGACCTCCTTCGGGTTATGGTCCCCCTCCGTTAGAAGCGTACAATCCCCCTAACCCTTCTGAAATATATTCACAATTCTTACAAAGGCATCCGATGATGTTACATCAATCCTTACCGGGTTTTGGACCACCAGGGTATTTAAATATGCACGATCCTATAAATAGGCCACCTTGGATGTAATCCCTTATCAATTAATTAATTAATTAATTAATTAATTAATGCTACTTAGATGATGTGTTCTCTAGTGTTTCAATGGTATATATTTGTTATCTCTTTTAGCAAACATTCATAACTAAGTTCAATGTTTTCATCGTACTATAATGGGGTGAAACAAGAAAACAAGGTTTAAATTGATTAAAAACAAATCAATTTTTTTTGTATTTAATTTATTTTTTTATTTTTTGTTTTGTTTGACATTTTCCAATAAGTAGACGATTTTGTTTTGTTTTGAGTATTTATTTTATCTAACTATTTGTTGGCTCCTCTTATTTTTATAAAAAATCAAAAATACCTCTGGTCTTCCATCATAAAAATCTATCAAAATAAATCTTGAAAAAATAAATTTGTTATTATTCACAAGCACACCAAACACTGCTTATATTTCTTGACAAAATATGAACAATAACATTTCTTCAAGTGCAATTATAAAAGGATAATTTATTTGATTAACTTAGTTACATTTATAATTGGATTTTTAACATTGTAAAAAAAAAAGAAAAAAAAGAACGTAGTTTGTTGAATTTGTTAACAACTAATTATTCTATTATATATATTTATTTTATATACTATTAATTCCTTTAGATTGTTGATTTGTTCTAAGTTTTGTTTTTGTCCATTAATTATAAGCAATTTAATATATCCATCTGACAACATATTTATGATCAAATGTATTTATTCTAATTTAATTGGGTTGACTTAACATCGTATTATTATCAGTATGTACATTTTCCCATGTAAAATATTTACTAATTTTAAAATATAACTGGTGAGTTATTGAATATTTCCTTTTGTTCACAAATATTTAAAGTGAATAAAATAATATTATCTCGCTCTATACTGTCCTGTTTGAAAATAACATACGTGGAAGATCAAAGTTTAAATGTTAATTGGAGAATACTAATAGAAGATTGAATTAATATTCAGAAAAAATAAATAAAAAATGTATTATTTTATTATTATAAATTATTTTGTTCACATCATTTTAATTAATATGATTATTATTATTATTATTATTATTATATTTCGTTAACGTTCTTGCGTTGATCTCATCTGTTCTGTCACCTTATTATTATACAATTAAAAAATATAATAATAATAATAATAAACTCCAGTGAAATATGTATAAGTGCAATCTAATAAGGAAAAATATTGTAAAACAAAAATACTATTATTTATTTTTTATTTGTTAGTACGATTTTTTTTTTGTCATGTTATTTGTTATGAAACACTAAATGACGAATTGTTTATCATATCTAAACATGTTGTCTTGTAACTATTATTATTATTTATTTAGTACAACACTATGTTTAAATGTGAAATGATATATTATTATTATTATGTGGGTATTGTATATTTTTTGTAAATAATGTTGTCTATATATTAAAAAAAAAAAAAATATCTTATTTTCATTATATAATATCAAAAAATATAGACATACATTATGTAATTATATTTGAACATAAGATAAAATATAAATATATATATTATACCATTTAGTAGCACCGTGCTTTATATATTTTAGTGATACATTTTTATTTCACAAAAGTTGAAAATTGTTTAGATAAAATGAAAAAAAAATGAAAAAAAAAATATATATATATAAACAATGTTTTACATATAAAAATTGTATTTATTATCTGGTTTTAAATATTAGATCTATACGGTTATCTGGTATTCTATTCATACGATAGATCATGCCGATATGTTTAACTTGTTGAGTAGGTTTACTGATTTTAAAATTCTTAAATATCTGAAAACCAAAGAATGAGTCTGTATTATTTTAAAAATTAGTTTGGCTACAAGTACATTATAATATAATATATCAAGTAAAACCATACCTCTGATAACAGTATTGTCATTTCTTGCATGGCAATATGACGGCCAGGGCACATTCTGGGTCCATGTCCAAAAGGTAACGAAGCGTAAGGATCAAATTTCTTAACATTAGAATCTCTTAACCAGCGACTGGGCCTATATTCAAATGGGGCATCAAAGTATTCTTCTTTTTTCGACGTTAAAGAATTGAATGCCATCACTAATGTCTAATATATATAAAATTAAAACTAATAACTAACTGGGATCAACAACAATATCAATATTGGACATTTTTAAGGTAAATTTAGGTATCAACTCAAATGCCCCGATATTTTTTTTTAAATTCCGGACTATTTTCTATTAATAAATTGAATCCCTAAAATTAAATCATTAACATGGTACATACATTAATATTGTTTATCTAGTATTTATTGGATAAGCACATCTGCAATATTTATATTACTTATATCATGGAGATAGAAAGTCGTTAAAGAATATATAATAGGTATATTATTGTTTTATTATTTTATGTGTCTATGGGTAGCTCTGATAGGGAATTACCGTATCAAAGTCTGATGAAAGAGCCAGTAGAAAAGTACCAAATTCGCTTTTGTTAGTAGGTGACTTGATTAAGTTAGGTCACCTAATCTTTACTTATCTTCTAGAATTATTATTAGAAATCTAATGATATTATATTATGTTAAGGACATAATACATTTTGTATACCGGTACACTTGATTGTTTTACACAACCCATAGATATTCAACGACGGAAATCAAAAAACTACAAATGAGCTACTCAGAATTGTTTGACTGTAATGATTTATCAACATACAAGTGATTGATATAACGTAAAAGACACTCATAATGTTGAAAAGTAACAAAAGCTCCGACACAAGATATTTCATTTATAAGTTTTGTTGGTAGGGGAGTAACGGAGCACTATTTACACCCTTCACTCTGCCATAAAAATGATACTCCACTACTAACTTCTCTTACGCAAACTTAAAAGTGAAATATCTCATAAATAGACTGACAGAAATTAAAAATGTGAACAGCAAAATTTATTTAAACTTTAACTTCAGCTATTATGGAATTTATAATTTAGGTAACTATTTGAAAACCAAAAGTAGATAGTTTTTTCACCCTCTAATGTGAGGGTGATAAAAAATAATATCAACGTAATGTTATAAAGCTACTTGGTTCTATAAAACAAATTTCAAAAAAGTTATTAATTTCTTTTGTGTCTTACATTAAGTTGATCACTTAGTATAAGCTAAATATTAACCTACATACTATAGCTGTATCCATATAAAATATATTGGCATATCTATAAAGTGAGTTATGTAAATTTTTAAAGTTAAAATATTACAATTCTTAAAATATTTTGGTTTTTACATTTTCTGGGATTTCATATCCACTAATTACAGTCGGTTTGGGAAGGAATCTGGCATTGGCCCCCGCTGTAGGGGATAATCTCAGTGTTTCTTTAATGCAAGCTTTTGAATATGCCTTTATATCTTGTTCAATGTTCCCCTGAAAGCCTTGTTGTACACTTTCATCTTGAGATATATAATACAATGTCATTGCCAAAGTGGTAGCAGTCTGTATAGTACAAATAATAATGTTATTTTTATTTACAGATATAAATCAAATATTTCATTAAATACTAACAGCGTCGATTCCACCAAAAAATATTTCCAGTAAAAGTAAATTTACATCGGTGTTGGATAAATTTGAATTTGTACACAAAGCGTTCACTAGGGCATTATGTTCGTTTGCTTGCTTCATGTATTCGTCAATAAAACTGTAAATTTTCAAATGATCAAATTACTAAAAGGGATGACCTATATTTTATTACTTTTTACAAGTGGAATGAGAGCTTTCTAGATTTCTGTAAGCGTTTGTCTTAAAAAACCTCCATATAAATGGTTCTTTAAGACTGTTGTACAGTCCATCCATAAATTTATTACTTGCTTCAACATAACGGTCCGATACACTTTTATTTGAACTTTTCATTCTTAAACCTGGTGAAACTACAGAAATTGCTAAAAAGAAACAAAATTTTTATAAATATAGTAAATAAATATATAAATAAAAAATGTATACATAAAAATAAAATAAATAAATGTGTTGTCTGAAGTATTATGATAAGTGTATTATACAACCGGTTTCAAATTAAAAATTCATCATTAGGTATATACAGTAAAAATGTAAAACTCGACTAAATATAAAAAATTAAATGAAAAAAAGACATTGACAAAAAAAAAAAAAATTATACAAATTGGTCGTTTTACATAGAAATAATTTTTTTAATAGAAGAAATTATTTAAAATTAGTTTTTATTAGACATAAATATGTTAAGAAATATAAATTATTTGGTTATTATTTATTATCTAAAATGTATTAATAAAAGATATTATTTTTTAAATCGGTTTGAACATATAAAAATATTATTAAAATTATTTTTCTTTATTACCTTGTGCACGTGTAATTCTTCTAAAACTGAATTAATGTAAATGTTATTTCGGGTATTTAATACTTCTAAGTCAGTAATAATATCAAAAGTTATATTATAATTATTTTCAAAAACATGTTTAGCGAAATTAATATTTTATTTTAAAATTATTTAAATTTCAAATAATCTCTCCAATTAAAATAAATTATTTCTATATTCTATGTAAAACGACTAATTTGAGTAATTTTTTTTTTTTTGTCTATGTATTCCTTTATTTAATTTCTTATATTCAGTCGCATTTTACATTTTGACTGTATTATACCTGATGATGAGTATTTAATTCGAAACTGGTCGTATAATACACTTTTCATAATACTCCAAGCGACGCATTCATTAATTAATTAATTTTATTTTTATGCATACATTTTTTTGTTTGCATAATTATTTATGAATATTATTAACCAATTTAATAATTTTATTTTTACTTTATTATTTTAATAACATTTTTATTATGATATTAACAAGGACCTTAGTGTTATTAGGCGTTTATTGTTTACCTTCGATAGAAAATTTTGTCAAATGGTAAAATAAATCTTTCAAACACCCGTCTTTGTCACAGTGTGCCTTTATATATTTTACAAAATCCTCTGCCACTTCTTTGTGCTGAGGAATGAAACTCTCATAAACATTTTTCGCCATTAACGGGGCAATAGCTTTTCTCAGTCTATACCATTCAGGACCATTTCTGCAAGTAATCATATATTTTTTTTTTTTTGACAATCTTGCATAAGGTACTACTATATTGTATAACACTAATTTTAACTGTAAACTACAAAATATATACGTTTATTTACAAGGGAATATTGAAAATAATATTATTTTGAAATTGTGCAGATATCACTATAAAATTACAATAATATTTATGGGATTTAATGTCCTACGATTTGATTATCAGGTGTTATTAAACCGTGTCTAATATCTATAACAGCGTCTTGTATTCAAATACCGTGTTAAACTCAAAACAAATCTACGGAAGGTAATTAAAAACAAAAATGTTGTTTACATATTTTGTAATTCACCTTGAACTCTTGACCCGTAAGTTTATAAAATCGTGAAAAACATACACGGAATCTATACAAAACGTCGAGCAGCGGTTAGACATAAAAAAAAAAAAAAAAATTAGTGTTAAAAAAAACAGTAATGAGTGTAGGCACTGTATTAATAAAGTAATGAATATTCTAACTCGGATACCAATCCTCCGGTGCCAAATGATTTTTGTCTGAGAAGACCGAGAGCCGGGAATGTCGGTCTCGACGGGTACTTGCCCTCGGCGGCGAACATTTTTTTAGAGTCCTCCACTTTGGTGACGACAACCATAGTCTGGCCGCCCAACACCAGACGGAAAACGGGTCCCAGCTGGCATTCTATGTGCGCCATGGCTTCCGTCAGCCGTTCCGAGTCATATGGTCCTACAGCAACGGTTAAAACGAAAATGAAACATAGAGCACCTACTTAGCAAACGCGAACCGCCTCGAGCCGGTCAGTCTACCTACCGATCTTTGGGATGAAAAGGTACGTGTGGCCGAGGAACGGCCACCGTCTAAGTTCGGGCACGCTGCTGAACGGCTTGAACTGACGACAAGTCATGGCCGCTATGGACCACGGTTCACGATCTAAATAGACAATTTCTTACCTACTGGGCATAAACGCGGACGAGACAGACGTTATGCTAATGTCGTGTTCCGTGGGTACAAAGAGTAGACAGTCATGAATATTCTAATTTTATTTTTTTATTCGTTGTCTTTCTTTTCTGCGTAAAGTACGCTACAATGGAATATGGAAAACGGATATTATGTTTATGCGAGTGTTATGGAGCCGTGATTATTCAACACGATCTTCAGATCTTATCAATCCGTGTCTGTGGACGGCGATAATCTATCTCCTGTGCGCGGTAGTTTTGCAACAACTGTGCTCAATTATAGTCAATATTGTGCGGTGTTTTCGGTTTGTAAATATTGATAGGACGTATTGATAAAAACAGTTGTTTATTGTTATTATTGTCAATTTCGAAAACCGCGGTGCGACGTTGCCGACCGTACCGGCGTTTTCATTTCCATACTGCGGTTACGTGAGCTGGCAACGTTGCACCACCGCCGTCGCGTCCGGGTCGTCATCCATTTTGTTTATATGTCGTATTGTCGTTTCCCGTCTCCGCACCGTCTGAACATTGAACGACCGTCAGACCGCCACAAACGCTACTTCCACGGCATTCTTCCGTATCTGTTGTGAACCACCCTCCCGTGCGAACGTTTGGTTACGAATTTTTTCAACTACAGTTTTTTTTTTTTTTTTTTCTGTTCGAACACGGGCATTAAAACCATTGCCCTGCACACTCATACACGTCGTCAAAGGGTTTTCTCTTGTCGCGTACCCTGTGCGTTGCCGGCCGCATGACATCTCAAAAATAATGTGAGTATAATAATAATAATAATAATAATGTTACGGCCGATTTAATTTTTCGAATCACGCGTTTGTCGTCGCCGAACAAAAGGGACCGACCGCTCGCGCGTGTGTGCGCGATACTTTCGTGCCGCCGCTGTGTAACGATATATTCTTTCTATTTACGTTTTCCCCGTATCCAGGTCTGCGGTGAACTATTTCCGATTGAAATGTTCTCCCTACAACGGTCTTTAATCGAGACGTTTTCTCTCGTCAAACCCGTTTCGAGTGTACTCGGGTTCCGTTCGACTCGGATCGACGGTACTTGTACGGTCGGGCACGCGGATCTCGACATGTTTTCAAAAATACTTGGGCGGGTAGCCATTAGCTATGCGATTTGTATGTCCAATGTCGTTTATATTAGGTATGTTATTCACCCATCATGAACAGTGGGAACCTAATAATTGTGTTACTAATAGGTGTTATGTGTTATGATAATTTCTCTAATCAATGTTTTACTCGTAAAATGTGTAGGTAATAACTATTAACTTTGAGTAGAAAATTAAAATATACTATGCCACTACACTATTATCGTTGTATTTAAATTTTAGTAGGGAATGGGAAATGTTAAAAAGTTAAGATTGATAAATAAAAAAAATCAAATATGGTTTTCAGGATTTACCTACGGATCGATATTTATTAGGTAATGGCTACCTATAACCTGTAGCGTATATTGTAATTAACTATCTAGATATGTGTGCACATTCTTTGGCTTTTGCCAAGTATGATACGAAACGTGTATATTTTTATCATGTTGGCAGGCTATATTCTATTCTATATGGTTAACTTGTTAAATAATGTTCACTAACCGTTTACAAAAACCTACCTATTTAATTAATTAAGGAATAATTATAAAGTGAATAGAAGAATTGAATATCTACCCGCTTATTTTAAACTAGGTAACAATTCACCATGCTCTTGACAGTTTTTAACTTAATAGTATTTTTAGTCATTGAACCATAAAAGCACATATTATTTATAATGTATTTTTACAGCTCTTTATTATTTTCTCATTAGCCAGTGCAATTTATTTATCTATATTTGGAGTTTTTTTTTTTTTTAATCAAAGTCGTCTCTTATTAATTAAAAGTTTATACCATCATAATCATTCAGTAAGTTATATTGAAATATTGATACGATAGTATATTAATTGACCACCGATAATGCCAAGTTAAAAATAGAATTTAATAAAGTGGCTTTGTACACAGAGGCCGGCTGTCTTCATTGGCGATCACTGACTGGCCCCATATATTAGGGCCACTGTTTGCCGATAAAATTCTAAAATAATGTACACTTTAACCTGTACAGTTTTATTACTTAAATGCAGCTTAATACAGTAGTATGTACAACATCAGTAACAATAGAGTTTTTTTTTAATCTATATTCTCATTTTTGTGAACTATTTTATAAAATTCCGTTAAAAATCTATTATCAATGCATCTGAAAATGTTATAATGGACTGGTCATGGGCGGAGATCTGAAAGTGTAGCAAACAAAATTTTTACCAGGAAACTGGAAGAAAAGGAAGTCTTAGATAGGTTACGGTTTTATGAGAATTATTATAAGTCAGATATTTCTCGAGGAACAAGAATAGGAGACTATGCAAACTGAGTCTGGTGGTAGAGACACTAAAAGTCCTTCATGGAATCATAAATCTTATTGAAGAATAATAATTTTGTTAAAGTAATTATTTTGAGGCAGGCACATCTTTATCCAAAATTGTATCTCAATCTAGTCAGTACTATAATAATACAAATAATTTTGGGACCATTTCAAACCTAAGTCCAAATGTGGTGTCAGTCCACTCCTGTGGATGCATACAATGTAAACTATAACAAAGTCTGAAAAAAAGAAACTATAAAATATTGTGTTTATAATAAAGTAATACCTTATACAGTTTTTCGTAAATTATTTTTGTAAGTAAGTCTTATATATTCTTATATAATAATATATCTATTTAGCTGATGGTTAACAGTTATTCTACATTTTTGATTAAGTAGTCGTTAAAACAAGTTTATTATATTATTATGTATGTTGGGTATAAGCCAGGTTACGTTTATAGGATAATTCAAAGATTTTTAAAATCAAATAATTGCATAAAATAATTAAAATATATGTATCTAATGTTTAATTTTTTATGTACAAATAAGATAATTATCCATTGTGTTGTATTATTTGTAATCAAAGTTTGTTTGTACCAACTAGATAATTAAAAAAATGAATTTTATACAATTCCCAGTAAGTATATTAATATAACTTATTAAATATTTTGTTTCCTTTTTATTTATAACCTATATGATGAAAATTTATATGACATGTATAAATAGAATAAATATATTTATAATAATTCATAATATTTATAAATCGTGTGTTATAAACCATTTATTTTATTTTGTTTGGTAAAATTTAAAGTTTATATTTTTTATATTTTGTTATTATCCTTGCAGATCATAAGGTGAAAATAATAATCAAAATAGTATAATGCTATAAAAATAATACCTAATCGTTGGTAAATAAGGTTAATGTTTTTTTTTTTTATTTTAATCAAACTGTTGGTTATACATAATTTACATTATTAAAAAACAGAATACTTATTAAGTTATATCATTTTTTTTCAGGTGTTTCCTTCAGTTTGGTATATTTTATAATTATATTTTTCATTGGCTCTTACAGTTTTTTCTTGTGTATGTTAGTTGATTATTATATTCCAGTTATAAACATTTCAAAATTATGACAAATGCAAAATTTTGAAATGGTACATAAAAACTATTCAAAACTGCTCAATCTTGACAACAGTAACCTATATACTTTCAATACCATTTGTCTTAAGTTACTTTAACTGCATTAGCTATATTGATATGAAAATAGCTGGCAAATTATTAAGACATTTCGCACAAATTAAATTTGAAAAATACTGTAAATGCAAAGGCATTGATAATGTAAAACTTTTATGATATATAATCACATCAAATTTTACTACGGTTATTTCATCAAACTGTTTAAAATGTGGTCAGAATATATTTTATGGGTTATTAGTCTACAAGTAACTCTTCAACCTTCAAGAATAAACAAAAATTATTTGGTAAGTTGAATAATGTAGAAAACACCATCAATCAAACTTAACTCATCAATCGGCATCATCATCTTTATATGAAATTGTTTAAGGCTTCACCTCAAACTTTGCAGATATGATTATAGTAATGACTTAAGACCTTTTTAACATAATCTTTTTTTTTTTTTCGAATGTAACAGATCAGATAAAAAAAATTAAAAATGGATGAAGTTGGAATCCAATTATTATTGTTTATTAAATCTTTCATAATATCTGTTTTCATCAACAATTAAAAATAGTTTTTAATCATCACTTTTGACATTTTGTCATCAAACCATTTTCAGTTGTTAAAGTGTCTTCTTTATTATAATCTAATGTAAATATACACTTTTTTTGAAGTACAAACTTAGTTCATTATAATAAGAAGTTGGTCAAATACAAAAAATATTATGGTTCAGGAGTATTCATTGAACTAATTGTTTTTAATATTATTTGTAACAGCATGCACCTATACATGATTGAGTATGAAATTGAAGAAATGAATCTTGTGGAAATATAGTCTGTTATTAGTTAGTATCAGATCTGTTCTTCGACTAAATGTTCAATATATATTATGATTATTATTCCAATATATATTTATACATGGCCTATTTTAATCTACATTTTTAAACCTCTCTTATCTAATTTTAGTTATACATCTACTTAATCATGTATTTATTTTCTAATTTGTCATCCATATTTAAAAAATCGGTAACAATAATTCAAAATTAAATGTACTTGAACGTACTAATATTCTTGTAAATGTATAATATTCATAATGGAAAATAACCTAAACCCTCCCCCCCCTATTACTTGTTTTGAAGGAAAATTAAAAAAGAAAACAAATTTTTAGTAACAATTCACATCAAGCTTCAAAATAAATATGGCTAAGGGATATTGTTGTTTCTTGGCGAAAAGACCTAGATCCTCACTAATCTTAACATTTTTAGTAATAATCAAACTAAAAATGTCTTATAAAAAAAATATCTTCTGTATTTACTTGTATAATGATAATATTTATTATTTGTATTACATTTATTCAAATTCGTCATTTTTATTTATTTTTAGTTTTTACAAATTAAGAAAAGATGTCACATCGTGATTGGGACCAATCATGCAAAGTTTATATTGGTAATTTGGGACAAAACGGTACAAAACATGAAATCGAAGCATCATTTACCAAGTATGGCCCATTGAAAAACACATGGATTGCTAGAAACCCACCTGGATTTGCTTTTGTTGAATTCGAAGATCCAAGAGATGCTGAAGATGCAGTCAGGGGACTTGATGGAACGTAAGTTGTGATTAAGTTGTCAAATTATATGTTTTGAAAATAATTGCTAGTTAAATTATTACTTATTGCATTCTTCATGTTTAGCCGTATCTGCGGAGTCCGTGTGCGTGTAGAAATGTCTAGCAACCGTCCTCGAGGTGGGCGAGATGGCCGCGGTGGTGGTGGTGGCGATCGCAGGGGAGGTGGTGGAGGAGGAGGAGGTGGAGGATACAACAGAGGTCCTCCTCGTTATAACGATAGGTATAACGAAAGGTAACATTTTATTAAAAAATAATTTATTTCTATTTGAAAGTTTTAGTAGAACAATGTGTTAAATCTATTTGTCTGTTTAATTAACATAAAAAAAAAAAATTAATTGTGGCTTACTATTTCTTTTAGCAAATCATTAAATTTGTTTCTGTATTCCTATGCATTTTTGAATGGTTGCCTTCCTTACTTAATATTTTTTTTTTTTTTTTTTTTTTTTGATTTTTAATTTCCTTGTCCTACCTTTTATTCTGATAAGTCTTTTTATTATGAGGTTAATTAGGACAGTTAATTGTTCCTAATTATTTTTTTTTATTATTTGTTTTGTTTATTGTTTCTTATTGGGCTTTAATTGGATCTTTTTTATTTTTGGGATAATTTACAGGAAAAGGATCATTGGTTATCGCCCATACTAAAAAAAATTAATCATCCCATCTTATAAAAAAACCTCACTGACAATATGACTTGACCAACAATTTTCGTACTTCGCTCCATCAATTCTACCGAATTGAATTACCGTACCGTGTTATTTAACATCATGCAGGCGGATCAGCCTATTCTGCACTATTCTACAATATTCTTCCAACGCCTCTACCCTACGATCAACTCTTCGCAAGCACTCGTATGCTTTATTGGCTGTTTTAACGTCTCCACTCACACTCTCCATCTAAACAACATGTGGTATTATTTATTCTTTCATTGACAAATTGAGAGTTGTAAGTTACAAGGTATTTAGTTTTTTTTTTTTGTTTTGTTTTTAAACAATTATGTATGACAATGTTTTTAAGATTTTTAATAGGAGCAGTAACAAGTATGTAAAATAAATATTCAAATGAAGAGAGATTGAGATGGTTTTAGTACATTGTGTGTAATATAGTTTTACATAATTATATTAATTATATTTTAGATCACGCTCACGCTCACCTAAACGTCGTGCACCGCCTTCAAGGTCACGTTCCAGGAGCTATTCGCCGAGACAACGTCGTACATCACATTCCTAAGATATAAAAGTTTAACGCCGATGATACAGGTTCAGATCAATGAACTTTAGTATGACCCAATTTTATTATTGTTCTCTATAATGAAATTTAAATTTCTGTTAGTATTCCTACAGAAATTCTAATGGTTTTTTTTTTTTTTTTTGTTACAATAACCTAATATAATTTTTTACTTGAGATTGCTTGGCATTTCCGAAAATTCATAAAATTAATAGTTTTATTTTAAGTTGACTCTCATAAATTATTTTTATTCTTTGTACCATTCTATTGGTTTATTTAAAATATACAATACACTCAATATATAATTGATTGATTATTTTTTTTCTCTAAACTTCTTTTTCCTTATTTCAGTAACAAATGTTTTCTTCTAAAATGCAATCATTTTTGGTATTTGATTTCTGATTACGTATTACATGTTCAGGAACTACAGAATTTGTATTTCTTAGTATTTGTTGTTTATATTGTTCTTTTTATGTGAACAAAGTTATTTTACATAGTTAATTGCAATGTTTAAGTATATTAGCCCTTGTTGATTAAAATTTGATGTCTGTAAGAAAATATACTCTTAAAATACTCTGATTGGTAATATATTGTATTATTTATGAAGCAAATTGATAGTTTTCACTTTTGATGTATTGGTAGTATAATGTTATTAAATTAATACTACCTATGAATTGTTTAGTTGTATATATTGTGTATAATTATAGTATGATAAAGAAATTTACCAAAATTATTTAAAGATTTTGAATACTGATGACACAATTGCTAAGAAGATCTTTTTAAACATTCATATAATTTAGAAATTAGGTACAAAAGAAGCTGAACACCTATTATGATAAAGTAAATTAGGTAGGTTTACTGTGAAATATGTATGATTATGTGAACATAATAATTTATTATTTTCTATTTACTGTTTGAGATGTTGGTTAAAGGTTCAGTAATCTGAAATAAAAATGTAAGAATATTTTATTGTTGCATGTTTTGAATTTGTTTTTTATGTTAAATACGTGACTTGTGAAATAAAAAAACCAAATATGATTAATTTTAAAAGCAAATATAGAGTATTTATTTTTGTTGCCAAATAAGTTTTTTTAAAAAAAAAAAACACTGCAATAATTATTAAAGATTAGTTACAAAGAACTATATATTAGGAAAGTGTCAATACAAATGGTTTTTACAAGCACTAAAGAAATTTAACTTCATATCTCAGAAAATATGTTCAAAGAATCGCATTCGATTCCTGAAACAATATTTAATAAACCAAAATAGGCACTCTAATCTCTTCTTCTATAGAATTATTGTTGAACATAGCTTCGATAAAAATATAATAGGTTGATATATAAATATTCCAAAAATCAGCCATATAAATATTTCTATGTATTGACCATATCGATTTATGTAAGCTTGTACTATAAACGAGACAAACATATTAGCATTTTTTTTTTTTTACAGATAATTTATGGCATGAGTATTAATTTAGTACATAAATTACACAAAATAGAAAATCTGAAGGAGTTTACTTCAAAGTCGTAATCTAAATATTATTCTCATGTCTGTCGAACTAGACTTCCAGACAGTTGTTTATCTGTTGAAATTTCTCCGGTTTCACGTTAGAATCGTTAGTGACCCTCGTTATGTTTTTTTTGTAACGGTGAGATTCATTTCCTGAAAAGAATCGTATTGTTTTTACTATTGCATACACGCGTGTTAAAGCTGAGACCAGTTAGTAGTCGGCAACCTTTTTAAGATCTGACGACCCTTTTTTTCTGCTTGTTTCCACTCTGTAATGAGAGTTTTGCAAGGTAAAAAGTCCATCGAATTGGTGGGCCACGAAAGTATCTCCGCAGGTTGCCGACCACTGTTGTTTTGTAAATTATTAGTTATGTAATGAAGTCGTCTGAACCTTTTGCGAAGAAGATTTTCTCCAACCCGAGAATGGGCGATTCGTAGAGCAGCGTCAAACAGAAGGCCGCCAGGAATGAAATTGTAATGTCGCCGAGAGACAGCCATATCTGCGAAAACAGTCTCCGGTGAAAAAGCTAAAGAGTTTCTATCAATGATCAATATATATTTTTTATGGGTTGCGATTCAACATCGATGAGACGTGGTGCCATGCCCCCCTAGACATTTTGTTTAACTAATACTTTTTTTCTAATTACATATGGGCATAGACGTGATTAGACTTCATGCGCAGCGGTAACTTAGCTAATGACCGATGCCACTTAACAAATCAAAAAAAATCCCCTTTAAATGGGGGGGATATTAGTCCCCCTAATTAAATATTTATATAGTTTAAAAAAATCTGTATTATCTATTTACAATTAGTAATGTATAATATTTTCAGTACCCTTAAATTTAGCTACAGAAATATTATTCGGGCTTGGATTACACCGACATATAATTAAGTAATCAAGAATAACAAAAATGATAGACTGATAGTGAATAATGTTTTGTTATAAACAATGCATAAGAAATTTTTTTTTAACAAAATTTGGTTGACCGGTGTTTTTTGAAAATTGCAGGGGCGGCCCAGGCACCCTAGACTGCCACCGTAGACACGTCATATGAATATGGGCATGTAAATATATTTAAAATTATTTTAATCATTTTATGGTTAGCGTGACGTCAAAAGTGAATAGGTACAATTTCCAAATTCACCAAAATGTGTCCAAATTGTTTTTCGTTTTTCGTTCACACTTGGTTGCGTTTAGATACAAACTAAATTATGCCTTATAAGTTATAACCTAACCCAATCTTCCTGACCGTTTATTCCCACCTACGAGGCTACAACGTATGAGTTTAGCCAATATTGGTAGTTTTGAATACTGTGTCCTTTTATCTACCTACGTATATTTAAAAAGATACTTTAGACCATATTTCGCGTAAATATGTTTTCCCACTGAAAATTATCGACGAAACGTCCTGCTCTCAATATGCCCGCGACCTCTCTTACCAGATTGTAGTAGGACGCGTGAAACGGGGTCCGGATGGAGCCGACCGTGTACAGTTGCAGTCCTCCGTGGCACAGGAATGCGCAGTAAGTCAGACGGCTCAAAGTTATCACCGGTTTCCAGCACAGGATCGGCTCGATGAAACCTGAACACAAGTAGTTTTATGAATATTTACAGCAGGGACTGATACCTTCTGGCTTTTACGGTTCCGGTATTTAATTATTTTATTAAGAGGTTCTGGTTCCGGTTCAGATTCATGATGATTTTTATTTAAGGGTTCTAGTTAAAACCAGTATTAAACGATTACAAAAATGTATACATTTGTATTTATTCGTGCATGGCCTCTTGGTGGTCAGGTGCCATTGTTCGTGTCCCCTACGTAAGGGAAAAAAGCCTGTGGATGGCAATTCCATGCACGCCATGAGCAACTTTCCCTTACACAGTCTACTGTCGATGGCCCCACAACTTGACCGCCTGATGCAACTAGCTATTTAAAATTACGGCTAAACCAGTAGATGTACGTGTGTTGATGTATTACAGAACCCTAATTCGCGGCCAAAACAGTCTGCGTTCGTCATTTATTGACAATAATTGACAAAATAATAATACACCGTTGTAATTCACAAGTACCTATGGACAGTTTTTATTTTAACAAAAATAGAGTTCATAAGTCGTAACATTACTTGTCATGATTTCACAAGACATAAAAACCGCTCTAAACATAAATAAAAATAAGAGCAGTCAAAGCAGTCGTATTTTAATCTGTCGTGTAAGCATTATAGCTGATAAATTGAACATAACCCACTGAGGATAAAACAAAATAATTTACCAATGTGGGTACCCGTTGTTTTGATTTTAAAATACGGGTTCCGGTTCTTAATATTTTAAGAGTTTTTAGGTTCCGGGACCGGTTCTTTTCGATTAAGTTCCAGTCCCCGATTTACAGTGACAATAATAATAAAACTATTCCAACAATGGTGTCCGTCTTTAAAAATCCGGGGCAGAAAAATTTATTATTTTCCAATGACATTAGTCATTTTTAAATTTGTTTAATTTGTTGTCTAATGTATAATGGTTATGGAAAACTCAGAGGGGGGGGACATATACCCAAAAATCGATTTTTATGTTTCTTTTTGGAAACACTTTTAGGTTAGGCAAATTATCTAATATTTTCACGCAGTACGTAACAAAAGATGCGGAATTTTCGCCCGGTGATACTTTATTTGAAAAGTTTATCGAAATGTTTTGCAATTCAACGTCGAGTGTTCGGCAGGTAATTTTTTCATTTGTTTTTTTCTGTAACAAAGGAAAAACAGCCGACACTACTCTGTTCAAAATTGTCCTTTATTCGCAAAGATTAATCGTAGCGTACAGTATGTAAAATAAATGTTACTCTGTATAACCTACCTGCTAACCAATGTTTTTACTCAGTTTGCAGATAATAAACTTTGGCGTGTAATGATAAAATGAAAATATTTGAAAAAAGAATATGCAGCGACGGCATTCGTTCTTGTCTTTTTACAGGTACGTGTATAATTGAGTTCTCGGTCTAATAACGATTGTACATACTTTGTATAGTTGAAATTTGAAACATCATAATAGGTATTCGGATTCTGAAGCGAATACGGCCGACTAGGTATTAAGGCGTTTAAAACGTAAACGAAAAAAATATACCTATACATTTTTAATTTTGACTGTCATGTGTGAATTGCGTACATAATTATTTCACAAATAATCATTCGGTTACGGTATGTCTACCTGCTATGTTAGTCGGGTATGTTTTGTGTACAGAACCAGAACACAGCAATTGTCAAACATATACAAACAGTGAAGATGATATTGCATAGATGGACAAAATCCGTTCCAAATCGACCCGACACATTGGAAAATAATTAAATCGTTTCTAATAATAATTATACGCTATGAAATCTGTACGACCGCACAGCCTAATTATAAATTCAAAATGTACCATAGGTTAATTCTTCTAACGCTAAAAAAAAACAAACCACAAACCGAGTTGATTTATTTAAAATGAAGATTAACTATAATAGATAATATGCTGCATTTAATGCAAGTGAATAGACTTTCCAATTCAAAATAAACAAATACGAGTTATATTTACAGACGATCGTGCGTCAAACAAATACTTCGAAATCCTAATCAGAAAATATTGTTGGGCCAGTGAACGTGTAATTTTTGTTCGACTATTGTAAAACTGTAAAGACATCTCTCCCTTAGTGTCAACACCAAGTTTGAAACCCGTTCAATGAAACTTATGTTGTATAAGTGGTCGTTTTTCTCTTCGCTTGCTGTGTTTTTATTATTCATTTTTTTTTTATCGATTTCCGTCTTTTAAAACTTGAGGAGTATTATAGAGGAATTCTATTATGGAAACTAGGATAAAAATAAAAAGAACAATTATAATTAATTTTAATGATTGGTTGTATTTTCTCTGGTAACTCATTAAATACCTAAAATTTTGTTACTATTATAATAATTAATTAATTTTCGGATAGATATGTATTTATTTATTTTGTATTTTGTATTAGAAATAAACAATCTATACAGAAATGATTATTTTGTAAATATATTAAGTAATATAATGTGTACAATTTTTAAATTCGATTTTGTTAAAAGTCGGATAGTTAATTTTCCAAAAGGTCAATTTATTTTTAGACTATGACGAGAATTGACTGTGAGTGTTAGAGTGATTATGGGATTAGGATGATTTCGAAGTCGGCTATAAAAGCATTTATAAAAGACGCGTGTTTCTTCGTCGATCGTTTTCATAACAAAGTCATTATGAACTATGAAGAGTTTAGTTGAAGACAAATTGCGGAATATTGGAGAGTCGACGTGGCGCATTATATTGTAATGTTAAAATTCTTTTTTTTTTAAATTTAAGTGTTTCGCTTCAAAGCTGGAGTCCATATAGTTCAGATAGGCTTGAGAAGTGCTCTGTGATTTACATACATTAATAGTTTGGTTTTCAAATAGGTACAGTTGTTTTTAAGTAGAAGAGGTCTAAACATACAAATTCGAGCAGTAAGAGGACGTCACACCGGTCATTTTCAGCGGTAAAAACATGTCTACGTAAAGCAAATGAAACGGCATTAAAAAGTGATTTTAGAGTTTACCTATTATGAAATTTATAGAGAACAATATTTTAGAGGGGACCTTGTCGGTGGTTTTTTTAACATTAAATATTTAAAAAGTTACAGTTACTTAAAAATGTAAAATTAAAAGGTTTTTGTACCTTTTATATATTTAGAATATACAAAACTCTCATGGGGTTCCCTCCGAAATATTGTCCTCCGTAAAAGTTTGTCTTTTAGTTCGAACATGATTACTTCAGGTGTGTCGCTTTTCTGAACTAAGTTCCAAGTAACTAACTGTATCTGGTGTAGAATTGGGACGTTGATTGAAGTGACTACTTGGGTATTTGGGCATTTATTTTAAGTGTACAGAAATTTGTATTTCACTATTTAGTATTTTGTAAAGGTACCTTAAATAATATAAATTAAGTTTAAAATGTGAAATATTTAGGTAATTAAACACAATTATTATACCCAAAATTTTAAGTAAATTTCAATTTGTTTTCAATATAATTTACATTTTTGAGGGTACCTATTTTTACGTCTTTGTTACTTATGTACGATTTGTATTTACAGCCGTATAGTAACCATTAATTAATTAATTATTATCGTGTTTACCTCCGTTTCCGGTCGACACTGCGATGATTGTCCAACTGACGCCCGCTGCCCATGTGATGCGGTACAGAGCGCCGTACAAAGCGGCAACGAAAACTTCGTACTCGTAGTTGGGCTTGTAGAACCACCAGGCCGAGAGCAGCGTGCCGGACGTGAGTACAATCGAAACTATCCAACTGACCCACACGACGTACTGCAAAAAAAAACACGAAACTTAACATATATAATGGGTTTTAATTACTATAGCTGTAAGCGACTAACTGAAGTGTAAGTTTAAAGAGAAAAGTTTTAGACGAGAATAGTAGATGACTGAAAAATTACTTGTCAAAATCTCCTTCTTTTTCGCCTTCATTCCACAATCTCGTTTTTGCGCTCACATCTCTTTTTTAATATCTGTTTTCACTTCTTCATAGTAATCTATCTAACCACCTTTTCTTTGACCTACTTACCTTTTCCCTGGCTTCCATGTACACTCTTATCTCGCCTATCTTATCTCAACTCATTATAAATTATTTTTTTATGATGCGATTATACCTAATAAAAACAAATAGTAAAAACAATCGATTTCAGGGATTGTTTTTCCCTTTCCAAAAAAAAAAAAAAAATCATCAAGATCGTAATTACTTTGTTCATTTTATACGATGAGTTTTTCATCTTGTGCCGTGCCAGGCCGGTCAACATGCCGATGTAATACGGCGTTGCTCTGGTGTGCGTCGGTATGTACAGGTTACGGAACGTTTTGTCGGCGATCGGGTCCCGGAGCGTCCGGATGTGCACCAATAGGAACGCGTCCAGCTTGCCCGAATACGTGACCAGGAACGTGGTTGCAACGGACCCGATAAGTATCAGGGTGAGAGCCAGGTTGCCGATTCTCGGCCTGTGGTACAGCAGGCTGACGATGACCGGGGCGGTGAGGAACAGGTGGGTGTCGCACGCTATGTACCAGGACTGTATCATGCACTGCGGGGGAAAGAACACAAATATTATAAAACAAAAACCATAAAAACCCGTTAAACTGGATACTGTGCGTAGAGAATGTAGTATATGTGCAGCCCGGGATTCGCACTTCGTAATATCATACAGGTCTGTGCGTTTTAACGGACTAAAAAAAACCCCGAAAACAAAGCAAAAGTGCACTCAAAGCTGACGCGTATGACAAATATAAATAACAAGTATACAATTTATCGATTTAATAAGATTGATCGTGTATAGTATGATCATTGATCCATTAACGTTAGCGTGATCATTTAATTATACTTTTTTTCCCCTGGTTTTAATTTTAAACTGTTGTAGCTCATAAACGGTAAATCAAACATACAACAAATATTTATGTGACGTATGTCATAATTTTTAGAAAAATATTATTTTTCGATTCTATTGGTTAACAAAAGACATCCGCGATCTGAGATGAGAAGATGCGGTTAGGAGTAGAAATGGAATATCCAAATGGAAAATCAGACAGAAAATTATTTAGAGTCGCTGATACGGCCGTCAGGGAGAATATTAAAGGATTGGATGTGTGACGCGGGATGGTTTTAGTGGCCTATAGATAACCACAAGAAGATGTTTCATAATAAGCTTAAAAAAAAAATGAAAGATTGAAAATACATTTTTAACCAAGTATACATACCAATTTTTGAGGTTCGACGTAGTTGTTTATGTAGAGCACGTTAGTCCACCAGCTCTCCTGGCACCTGTCCACTTCCGCGCCCACTTTCTCGTTCCACAGCGGTCCGGTGCCGATTTTCAGGAACATTGTACAGTAAAACCCGATCACTATCGCATAGACCGGCGTTAATCTGATCAAGAGGGAATAGGGAGGGAGGTTGATGAAAAAAAACAATGATAATATTATAACGAGTGGAATTTTTTCATCCAATATTTTTTTGCGTATAAACAGACAATTGCTAGCTTTAAGTACTTGTACAGTGTGTTCCACTCAAATGGTTGCATGAAATATATTGCAGCTGGATGTACTTTTATTAGAAATGGGATTTCGATAACATTTTTTTCATTTTAAAAATTGCCTGATATACAGCTATAGCGCATTAAAAAATTATATTTTCCGATTTTCAAAAAATTTAAACATATGTGTAATTGTATGACCTTAATAATTTATTCCTCGTAAAATAACAGTCGAATTTTCCACTTTTAAAGTAACGGTTTTTTGAATTTTTAAAAAATCTATAATAAATCATATTGTTTTAATAAACTTTAAATAGAGTTACTCGAGAAATTTTCGAGATAAAAAAGTAAAAATTTCCAGAAAAAAAATTAGACTATTCGGAATTGCAGAAGTTAGTTAAAAATATGCTGTTCTATTTAAGCAAATTTAAGTTTTATTGCACATGTGCATACTACTGGGGTTGAAATGTTTGAAATAGACTCAAAATGTGTAAAACCCCATTTAAATCTAAGTCCATCCGACTGTAATATCGTTCGTGTTGCTATCCACTTAAGTATGTTTACTGATAATGTATATTGATAGGTATGAAAATGAAAACTTATATCATAAATAATGTTATATGCACCTACCTTACGTAACGATGTATGTAAAATAACGGTATTTGAAAGGCTGTCGGATTCTTTTGGATGTGTTCCAATAGTAAATAACACGCGAGAAATCCACTTATTATGAAAAACGTGTCCACCAATATGGGCCCGTTAAGTATGATCATGGCTTCGAGTTTGCTATAAAACTAAACCGATAAAATATATTTTCGTCTTTCACACTATGTTCCCGATTTTCCGCGTGTTAAATCGGTTTATTTAGAATAATATAACAACAATTATTTTCCATCTACATCGTTTCTCTTATGGCTCATAGGTATTATCAAATTTGTGTTTAGTTCAATCGAAATAAATCAATCACGCGATTATATGCAGCGTTCGGTTTAGGTGGTAACTTATAAATTATAGAGATAAAGCCAGAAAATAATTTACGAAAATTATTCCAGACCATAGATTCTTAAGCTATGGTCCGCGAGCCGTATCTTAAAAATTGAAAAAAATATTTTAACTGAAAGTGATAGTGATTGTTAGAATCGTCTGAACCCACCAATGAGGTTCATTACAACGTTTTTTACCATCTGCAAAAACTTAAAAACGAATTTAATCGATATTCCCAGAGTATGATGGTTTAGAACCGTTAGGTATTCAAAACGTGATTAGTAAACTTTTTATTGTTAAAGTCGGTGACGTGGTGGTATTCAGGAAGATCTCATTAAGGTAGGAAACAACATTTTTTTTTTTATAAGTAAAAAAAAAAAATGTACTCATCAGTTTAGTGGTCCAAAACCTACCGAAAGTTCTCCGAGTAATCCGTAGTGTCGAAAGATTGAAAACCACTCCTCTAAAACATGTAAGATAAAAATTCGAATTTATCTAGATACACTCAGATACAGCGATAAGAGATAAACAATTTTTTATGTATATCAAAAAAAAAGAAGATAAATATAATATGTTTTTATACCACAACACAGATTTAAGACTGACTAGGCATTTGCCAAATATATGGATTTTTTAATTAAAAAATTTAAAGTTCCCCCTAAGTGAGTTTTTATCAAGGATTTTATATCGTTTACTTACACTTATTGATACAATATAGCTATTCAAATTAAATACAAACTATACACGAGAATAATCATTCAAAATCAAAACGTACTTAAATTGGATTAAATTGCAGTTACAGCCGACATATTGTTGATGACTATAGTTTACACTTACGTTTTCGATGAAATTGGTGTTCATTATTGGCGAACCCAGAGAGAACATAAAACGATGACCAACAATGATAAAACACATCGATATGAATTTCAATCCGTGAATGCATTCGAGATTGTCCGATGTCTTTGGAAAGGTAAGCAGCTTACGTACGTTTTTCGACAGCGAAAACGATTGGAGAATGAGATGTTTTTTCGATTTTTCTATTAGGTATAAGACATATTATTATTTATTATGGTTAGCAAATGAATGTGATAATACGCGAATCATAAATTTTAACTTACCGGAAAACCGGAAATGTTCGAACGAAGACATTGACGTGAACAGGTCGTAGTAGGTGCTCATGCCGATGAACAACAAAGAAGATCCGATTATAAATCTAAAAGAAAAGTCCTATGTTTAACAAAACTCCCAATATACTGAAATAGTTAATCTATTTGATTTGCATGTACACTTCCGTTTAACAATGAATAATACAATAGTTATAATAACTGATATTTTGTCCGTTGATGAACTGAATCAGAAAACGACCGCCAAATTGATAACCACGCACACTATTATAAAACGATTCAATAAAAAAAAAAAATGTCCGTACGCAATGAGACCGAAATATTATTTTTTATTGTTAAAGGTACTTATTGGATATTCGATTTTTCGTTGTTCTACGAAATGGTTTTACAAATGATTAGACCTAAGTATACGTATAGGTACACGCTTACTCATGGGTGACTTTAGGTGATATTTCAGAAGAGGGGAGGGTTGAGAATAAAAACAATTCTCAAAATGAATGCTAAATAAAGGTTTAACGTTATTTCAAAATACAATAATATAACAACTAATATTTATTTCAGAGAGGGGGCAAATTCCTCGTTTTAAAGCTACCCACGAGTGCCCATGTACCTACTTGATATATTTTGAAACACGATTTTAGAAAAAGAGTATACTAGAATATTTTTTATTATGCTTCGCTGTACGGTATTGTATCAAAATTAATCGTTGCTTCCAAAGCGTATAATACCATCGAAGAAATATGCGTTATTAAATTGGACGGCAGTGTCATTTTAACGCGACCGAAGAAATACGAATATTTACAAATATAATTTATTTGAAAAATAAAAAAATAAACGTAAATTAATAACGTTTGATTTCGAGAAAAATAATAGTTTCGGCTTTATACTTCGTTTGAATATTATGCCATTATTCATTTTATAGGCATTTCAAATTCGCATTTATACAGACAAAGAATAACTGATACATATTTTCGTGACGTTTAAATTTTATATTTTATTTCAAAAGACAGAAATCGTTGTTAAAAAAAGCGAGAATCAGTCAGAGAATATAGGAAAATTGAAAATTGGGTCACGGAATAACTCAATTACGAACAAAGGGTATCTACGCGAAAAACATTTTTCGACATTTTGATATTTTTTATCCAGACGCCAGACCCAAAATCCAGTAACTAACCAGATAACTGACTTAAGACAAAAGGCAAAACAATAGTCTGCCTAAATGCCAATGTTCCTCCTCCCTGTTGAGGAGTCCCTATGTCCCATACAAAACATCACTAATGAATAACACAATATGAATAAATAAATAACAATAATTCGTAGGTCGACAGATTCTATACATTGCACTCTGCTGTCGGTTAGATTAGGAAGAAGGAAGAAGGAGGGTGGAAGGGAAACGGAAGAGAGCGTACCACGTCGAAAGACTTTGTAATATATACAGGGTATCCCACTGAATTATAAACTAATTTCGAAACAAAATGTTGGTGTCAAAATCATTTACTACGAGTTTTTGAAATTTAAAACCAATAAACATGAAATATAAGAACCACAGCACAAGACTCTAGTAGTTATTACAAAAAATAAAAATGTAAATATATTGAACAAAACACACCCTGTGTTTTATTTGATGTCATATTATTATTATAACTACGACGATAATGTGTACTGTTGTGTTTTTAACGTCACTTACAAATATGTATAATCTCCCCAGGTCCACGGCACCGTAGTTTTCGTTTGACACTTGACGGATCCGACGCTGGTTGTAATTTTTTCCTGAGGGATTTCCCCGAGGATGCCTTCGATGTGTTTTGACACGTCTCCGCTGCTGCACGTGCGTGGTATACAATGCGCTATGTAAATCCTATTCCGCATGCTTTTGTTCGGGTCGAATGATAATTCCTGTAAAACGTGTCCACGTCAAGTATACGAGCAGATACGTTTTTGGTGCCATGGAAGAAGGGCTCAGTCAATTTTATACAGTTTTCAATACGAAGAAATTAAATTTTGAAAATTGTTTAATAGCCTCTCGGCATTGCTCAATGATTAGCTTACTGAACGGCTCAACCTAAATGCAGGCATTATAAATTGCTCAAGTCATAATATAATTATAATATGACTTATGCCCTTTTTGACAAACATAAAATAGGTATACATTATAGTGACTTGGAATATATTAGTTTACAGTATAGCACGTGTTTGAATAATACATACACTTAGATGATTGTGACTAAAAAGTAAATGAGGGTACAAAAATTGCAAAAGACAAAATTAAAAAACGTAGTTAAAAACGGCAAAAATTGACACAAGCCCTTCTTCTCTGAGACCAACGATATATTATCTTATTTAGGCAAATTTGGCAAAATAGACTTTTTAATAGTTTATTTTTGACGGTTCTATAAAGCCACTGCAATATTATTGCATTATGTAGGAACGATAAACGTCAAAAGAACCGTTTTAAAAATAAAAATAAAAACCACCTTTTTAAAAATAGTAATCTAAAACTAAATATTGAGTCGATGTAAACAATCTTTCACGTTTTTAACGAATTTATTAAAAATTTGAACTCTATGCGCTAGCTAAAATTCTCCGTGCTAGTTAAAAATTAATTTAAACATGTGATTAACATTTTAATTTAAGCAAAGTTAAATATTTAAATTAACTTAACGTGATGTAATTCAAATTTATCTGGCTATTTAATAAATCAATGTGAACAAATAAATTGTGTTAAAAATTAGTTAATAAAGGGAATTTTAAAATCAAATAAAACCTAAAATTAACTCAAGTGTTAAGTTTTTAACTTGATAAAGTTGCTTTGATTATGGGTTACTTATCCGTTTATTTAAACTAAGTACACCGCAGGTGTGAAATGTATAAAATACAATTTCTTGTGCGATTCAGAAAAATCGAATTTATTTAAACGTTTTCGTACTTATATAACCGCTAATCCATTCTACTTCAACAGTTATGCGTTTGGTAAAATTTAACTCCGGTGCAATATGAACATGTCCTCACCGGGTATGTTAAAAAGTATTTTGGACTAACGCCACTAAAAATAAAATCCTTAATGTAACACACGTATGCATAGTTTTCGGTAGAAAGTAAATCTATAAGTAGACTTGCCTCCAGTACGTCCCACGAAGATTCGTTAAAATCGTGTTTACGTGATCTAAATTTGGAATAGAGCGCGGGGTGTATTTCGATTTCTACCAAACAGTACTGTCCCTGAATGAAATCATCGCCCGAAAACACTTCGATGTCGATGCACTCGTCAAAGTTTCCGAGATTGTATGTGGATCCATCGAACCATCCGGCCGGTATGAATTTGGCGGACGCGTCGAACACTGAAAACAAACATTATCATACACAGCTATAGGTTTAAAAAGCGAACAATATAAATTAACCGTAAATTAAGTGAATTGAATCGTGATGTTTAAATATTTATGTTCAGTGGTGCAAGAGTATAGAGGAATTGTAGATATTAAAATTAGGCGTGGCTGAACGAAGTGTACGAACGAATTTGATAAAACTGTTAGGTCAGGTCGGGTTAGCAATGATGTACGGGGGGTGGACATAGAAAAAAAAATACATGGAATAAAAACGAAAGTAGCAGTAAGATAGCTGAAAAGCTTTGATGATTTTTTTTTTTTTTGCACATTATAAAAATATTAGGACCCCTAAACTTCAACTGGATTATCATATAAGATCGACAGAATATGATCTTGTCTACGTGCAAAAATCGTCGACTCTGTTTATACCGTGCTATTATGGTGTAAACGGGAATAAAATAGTTATCGAATCTGGTTTTTTTTCGCCAAAAAAAAATTTGGCAAAATATATAAAAACAGGGAGTTACAGGGACTGGTGGACATGGAACCCGTACAACTAACTTTATTAAAGATGGCCGAATTATGCGTAAAAGAGACACTTAACTACAAAGAGCAGCCTTTGAATGGGCGCCTCGAGGGAAAAGGTCACGTGACAGGCCCAGAAAAAATATGGATAGACGGCGTAAAAAAGGATTCGAGAGCGTTGGCTATAATC
The DNA here is from genome assembly GCA_902439185.1 of Cinara cedri. NCBI lineage: Eukaryota > Metazoa > Arthropoda > Insecta > Hemiptera > Aphididae > Cinara > Cinara cedri. Next base: position 306,998 of record CABPRJ010001938.1, on the reverse strand, counting down.
ATTGAATGAGCATGCTTAATAATATTATAATATACAAAGAAGAGTAATGTTCAATCACAATTTATTGATATCGACGTGATCCGGAAAGGAAATTTAGAAAAAAGTAAAGAAAGTAGATTTAGGCTCGTATAATATGATGTAACCGTTCCGTTCCGTTATCGTTGTAATCATCGGATTATGTGGATTTTCGGTTATTTTTTTTTTTTTTTAAATGTTTTATCATGCTGTAGGTGCACAACATCCGACGAACTCTTAACAATTATTTATTATATTATATGTATCGTCTGTGGTTTATTTACATATATATATATATATGGCACCGCGTGTGTTATACGCACATACCTACTAACTCGTTAATCGGAAAATTCCACAGAAACATAACGATTGCGAACGTATATACATAGAAAAAAAAAAAAAAAAAAAAAAAAAAAA